>WEKY01033600.1:118136-146129 GCA_013390045.1 Picathartes gymnocephalus
TGTGGGGAGGGGCGGCCGCCACACGGGGCTGGGCCGGGCTCCGAAACACCGGCACCGACCCTGCCCCGGGCCCCGAACCTTTCCCCACAAACCGACCCCTCCCCAGGTACCGAAACCCCGACGCCGAGCCCTCGCAGTGGACGCTGCAAACACTCAACACATCCTTTAATCAGAGAATGGCTTGGGTTCGAAGGGATCTCAAAGCTCATCCTGTTCCAACCCCCTGCCCTGGGCAGGGACAGCTTCCACCAGACCAGGTTGCTCCAAGCCCCATCCAGCCTGGCCTTGGGCACTTCCAGGGATCCAGGAGCAGCCACAGCATCTCTGAGCACCCTGTGCCAGGGCCTCACCACCCTCACAGCCAGGAATTCTTTCCCAATATCCCATCTAACCCTGCCCTCTGGCAGTGAGAAGCTGTTCCCTGTGTCCTGTCACACCAGGCCCTTACCCAAACTCCCTCTCCAGCTCTCTTGGAGTTCCTTTAGGCAGTGCAAGGGGCTCTGAGGTCTCCCTGGAGCCTTCTCTTCTCCAAGTGAACGCAACCAGCTCTCCCAGCCTGGCTCCAGAGCAGAGGGGCTTCAACTCTTGGAGCAACTTTGTGGCCTCCTCTGGACTCTGGCCAGCAGCTCCACATCCTTGTGATGATGTGGGGGCCTAGAGCTGGAGGCAGCTCTGCAGGGGAAAGTCTCATGAGGGCAGAATAGAGGGGGACAATCACCTGCTGGACCCTGCCAGGCTGAGGGGTGGCAGAACTGGTACAAAAAGGCTTTGTCTGTAACTGCAGCCAGCAGTGACCCAGCACTGGGTCCATCACCTGGCAGCTGCAGCACTCACTGCTCCCACCTCACCCCCAGGTACAGCTCAGCCAGGCAGAAATCACCATGGAATAAAGAATTATCCTGCCTCAATCAGTTTGTCTCTAAGGCATATCGTTTGGAGGGAAGGAGGGTGGTGAAAGATGTCTGCACACATGATTTTTTTGTTAATTAAGTTGTGCACATTCCAGCTCTCGCTGACAGCAAAGAGAGCACCCGCGGCCTCACCTGTGAGCTGCAGGAACCTGCCCAGGCAATCATTTGGTAATCCCACGTATAGATGTGTTCTGGCAGGCAAGCACAGCTGGGGTGTAGGTCCACTGACTTGGCAGCTCTCCCCCTTCTTTCCTGAGGGCATTTTACAAGTGTTAAGTTAGTGGTTTCCTTGCCCCGGCTCAAAAACTGAGTCTGGTTGTCCATGACAGCCTTGTTTCAGGTCAGGATGGAGAGGGATCAACATTGTCCACGACTCACCAAAAGCAAGGGAGATGCAGCAGCCTCGGGCTCGACCTTGTGACCAAGCTTTTGCTGTTTTGGAAGGAACCACTAGGTTAGGATTTGATGTTGGATTGCTTGGGAGAGCTGGTTTTTTTAAAAGACAAAACCAGTTCAGGAATCAAGAAGGTCTCGATGCCAAATGATGTCTCACCTGCTCCGTTACGCAGCTCTGGACTGGACCAGAATAGTTTTAAAATAAAGAGTACTAGGTCAGTCTACAAAGAAACTAATACAAAGATAAGAGGAAAAGAACTGTACTAAATTCTCTACATTAGATCTAGGGTAAGGATGCAGGAATTTTGTGGATCAATTGCTGCTTCCCCCACCACAACACACACACACACACTGAAAATAACCACAAAACCAGGCTTTGTTCATTTTACAAAAATAGCTCTTATGAGATTTAATGCCTGTCTCCATTTTACAGATGTTCCAGACAAAAATCAACCTGCGTATTTTATATATGAGACCAGAACTTGTGACAAGCTGGAACATCCTCTCTGAGCTTGAGTGAGTGTAGAAGGTCACCTGGGTAAAACCTGCCTTTAGCTTGTTCAAAATATCTGTGGTAACGTCAAGTGTTCCCAATAATGATCCAGAAAAACAACAAAAAGAAGACATAAACCCCAGACTTCACAACAGAAACAGTGATTCCTTACAGTACAGATAAGGAATATCTGGTTAGGTAATTAAAAAATGCACCAATGTTTTCATGAACTATTAAGCAAAAATGGCTACTGTAGAGTTATATAAGGGAGCACCTACAGGTTGAAACTCTTCTGCTTAACTTAATTAGGAAGCTAAAAAAGACAGAAGAGAACCTTATCCTGGTGAGGTTATCTTCATTACCTGGAAGTTCTGCAACCACAGGCAAAACAAGGCGAGTATTTTCCCCTCTGAGAGGCAAGCAGGCTGCATTTTGAGACTTCGTATTTTACAATTCAGCCTTCCAGACAAGATTTCCAAAGCAAATACTAAAACTGTCTCAAGTTAAGATATATATAAATAAATAAAGAGGAGTGACAGGACTCCCGTGGGATATCCTGACTTATGCTACAGCAGAAAATAGTCTCTTAAATCTGAGCACGAAGTGGTCTGAAATAATTTACATGTGATCCATACCCTGTGACGTGCCTCTTATTTTTGGTTCTTGTCCTCTCAGGCATTTAGGAGATTTATGTGGGATTTCAGTGAGATTAACCATATGCACTCCCAGGAGTTCTGGATGTTGTCACAGGCCTGCCAAGGAATCTAAAGGTGAGGCCTGCTGCCACACCACGATGCTTAATGAGGACAGGATGAGTTTTTAATTAATTTAGCTGATTCTTTGAGCATTGCTGTGTTTTAGTCTTGAGTGTGCACGTCTAGATTGAGAGCTGAGTTCCAGGAGAGACAGCAGCACTGTGGATTAGCACTTATTAGTCCAGTCTCACAGCAAGTAGAAAAGACTCAAGTCACTCTTCAAGTTGGTTTGAGGACCAGGAGAATAGTGATGAAGCCTCACTATCCACCTAAAGCACATGCTGCAGGCTCAGCAGAGGTAACCAGGGCTCCCTGCCCTTCTCTGAAGGCAGCAGGGGAGGTTGGGCACCCTTTAATTCCGGGACTCTGAGGACGTTGGGCTGCGAACTGTTGACATCAGGTGGGACTTGTACGTCTTGCTCAGGCCGGTCATCCAGAACTTGAGAAGCTTGACATTGTCCTCCTCTGCAGCTCCCAGAATGCTCAGCAGTTTTTGGGTATCCTCCTTGGGTCTGCTGTCCACTTTAGTGAATTTAAAGAGGACTTTCACTTTACTGCAGGGACAAGAGATTCCTGTCAAATGGACTCACACACATCAAACAGGGAACAAGGAAGAACTGGAACTTCTCTTGGCGCCTACTGCAACTAAATGTTAATAACAGCTTCAACCATTGTTTTATGGAAACTGTTCTCATGCTTCGATGAAGGAGGGGAATTAGTTAGGGAGATGACTCATTTTCAGTAATCATGGGCATACTTCTAGTTTGGTTTTTTCATTCTAGTGGAAAGGAGAACAATTAATTGTGACAACTGGGAGACACATCCAGTGCCCATCTGGCTTCAGGTAAATTCACAAAGTTCCGTGAATTATTTCACATGACTGACTGGTCTTCCTTTACAGCTACCTGCACCTCTGAAATGCAGTGCCTGAAGGCAGAACCCGGGCATGTGTTTGGGTGTTACCTGTGCTGGGGTATGGCCACACTGACAGGCAGAGAGGGATTTGTATATTTAATCCTCCTAATCAAGGTGAGGCAGACAGGTGTTGTCATGCAGGTAACCTACAGATGTGTGAACTGAAGCATAAAGGTTAAGAACTGCTGAAAGCCAAAAGGAGAGTTAGGACTAGAGTAGAAAATTCTTAACTCCTGACTTAATTTGTTCCTGTAAATCCAACTACTGCTGAACTGCAGCAGAAGTCACCTGACTGAAGTGTGTCCTGCACTCTGCTGTAACTGCTCCAGGAGCAGTGCCAAAGCTGCTCCTCTGAAAGCAGGGTAGCTGTACTTACTTCATCCACTCCTCCTTCAGGCAAACAAGGCACTGATCCACAACGTCCACAGAGAGGTTCTGGTTGGTCAGGGCAGCTTCAATCTTATTCAAGATTGTTGGGCCAACTGCAGGAGCAGAAAAAGGGGGAAAGGGTGAGAAGGAGGACACACAAGCTAAAGGTTACAGCTTACACCTTTACTACTACTTGTTAAATACATCCCCCAGTGACCTGCTGGGATTTCATTTCCATGGAAGAGGAGATAAAGATGATCCCATCAGAAAAACATCTGATCCAAGAAGCAACATGGAATTTACTGAAGGACTCTGGGACATCCAGACAGGTTCAGGGGCCTTTGTTTTTTCTTCAGACCCACTTTCAAACTACTATTTAGGTTTTGTTGTGCCCTTATCAAAAGATCATTGAAAGCACAAGGTTATGAAAAAACCTTCATGCTTTGTACAATACACCAACATACATATAAAAATATAAACCCTCAACTTACACTTGACTTAATGTTCCTCTTGTTAAGGGCAGTTCCAGGATACTTAATGAAAAAATAAACCAGCAACCAACCCAAGGCATTCCTGGACCACTTTTTGGAAGTACTTAGGAGACTTTTATTCCCAGCAGTCCATGGCCTAGTAAGTTTGATGCTGTGGTGGAGAAAAGACCTTCCAGTGACTATTTTTGTCCAGAAGTTTCTGGAAATGCCATTGACTGGATGGAAAATAAACTGATGTAATTATACACGCGGGATCTGCAACAGGAAGAGCACTATGGAGAGAGCAAGTCCGCTTTGCATCTCTATCTTCAGGGACAGAGAGGAAGGATGAGCCATCTGCCATGTCTTTTGAGAGACTCAGTGAGGCCAATTCATCTAAATTAAGATTTCCCAGAAAAGACAAGACTGTTAGACCTGACTCAAATCACACCTAGATGCAAATGTTCAACTGCTGGAAGGACGTAAATAAAATTAAATGAAGTAGTCTGGGTATTTCTCTTATCAGTCATATTTGGCTATCAAGTGAAACATGGAAAATTAGTGATGTTGTGGTTGTTACAAGTTAGTCTTACTCACAATAAACACACAAGTATTCAGGACTGAAAGTGTTCACCGTGGGTTTCAGAATTTCCCTACAATATTTCTTAATGTTACAGAATCCATTTCTCATTTATGAAAATGAATAGGCAAAATGCTGATCTGGTAGAGCAAATCCTTCATAATTGAACAATCTGTGGTGAACCTCACCTCAAACAGCTAAACCCCAGTTGAATATTGACCCAGCTTCTACTCAAACCTCCTTAAGGGCCAGTACGTGAAAAACATGTAAAGATTAATCTCTTTTAATCTCAGTGACAGTGATTCTTTCTGTTTTCCCATCACCCACCTCGATCTGCTGCAACGGGGCTCCCACTGGTGACAACAAACTCATACTTGTTGAGGGACTGCTCATCATCAAACAAGGTTGGGTAGAGGCTGGAACGGGTGGCAGCACGGACTTCCACAAGCACTGCAAACTCTGGAGCAACAAGAGCCCAAAAGAACATGAGTTGTGCTAGCCCAGATTCCAAAACACAGCTACAGACCCTGCAACGGTCACTGCCTAGAGAAGGTGTCACATCTTTCAGTCACTGACCAGGCAAAGACACAGAGAAAACAAAATTAAGTGGTTCAGGCTTTAGTTCATGCAGCCAATACTTATTAAAAAAAAAAAATCTGGTGTCCTTTAACACGAGATGACAGGGAAGGGAGATGGTTCTGCAACAGGTTCTTACCAGATGAGAGGATGTGGGGTGGGATTTGGACGTGTGGGCTCAGGCCCAGGAAGTTGCACCGATAGGCCTCCTCATACTGGTCACTGTAGGGGATGATCCGCACACACCCGATGGGCAGCATGGTCTGCAGGGGAAGGAACCAGTCCAGAGAAACTCTGGAATTAAACAAGTAACTACAGTTCTCTCCCTGACTTCCAGGGCTAGCCAAGACCTGGAGCTCTGCTTAGGCAGATGTTCCTGATTTCAAGGATCAAAGTAACCCACCCAGCTCAAGAGCCCCTGCAGTTGCTGATCAACAAGCAAGGCATCCAAAGGTTGGGGGGGTTTTTGTTTTGTGCATGTTTTTTGGGCCTTTTAAATTGTTGTTTTTCTCAAAAACCACATAATTTAGAACATACTCTTCACAAGATTACATTTCAGGGGCATATCACAATAACGGCTGGAGTAGTAGAGAAATATATGTAAAAATATGCAGCCAAGAAACAAAGGAAAAGGTTTCTACCCGTAGCACATCAAAGGCAGACTGGACAAGATCCATATCCCGAGCTTTCCAGATGACCTGGTTCCCCATCAGAACGTGCCAAGCCAACATTCGGAATGCTGATGCCCCAAGAACCTGAGAAAAAAAACCGAAACCATCCTGCATTGGTTATGAAAATGAGTGAAATGTCCAGTTTGCCCTCTTAAAAACATGAGTGACAGGTAGGAAAATGGGTAGAACTGAACAGCAGGAATGAACGTGGAAATGTAGCACATGAACCTTCCCCCTCAGCCAGGTCACTGGGAGCACTGGAGAAAAGCAAGATGTGTGCAGAAGTACAGAATAATTTATTCTGTTTGTAAATTATTTTTCCCCTGTGAAACACTTTTTTAAAGCAAATATTACTTGGCTTTGAAGATGCTGCACAACCTCTGTATTAAATTACTGTCACTGCTCTTGGGAAGAAAAAAAGTGCAGAATTTGAGAGAAATCATCTGACCCCACCCCACATGACTGAGGATCAGCAGGGGCCCATGTGAGGAAGGGAGTGTGCCCAGAGTTGCAGTTCACATCCCACTCCTGGCTGGGCAGGCACTGTTCTGAATACAGCACCACGGAATGTGCAGACTGCAGGAAATAAATGTATCTTTAAAAAAAAAACATTATCAGGAGAAAAGAGCTTGTGAACTCTGCAGCCTTTCTTACCTGTCTCATGTGCCTGAGGGAGCGAAAGACAGACAACCTCCTGTGAGCTACGTTCCAGCTGTTGCAATCTGGCATCAGAGATGTTTCAGGGGAGCTTTTGGACAGCTCCTGCCCTTCCACAACATCTGGCTGGGACAAAGGCTTCTCTTCTTCCTCAGAACCGTCCCAGCCTTCCGACTCTTCCTTCAGATCTAACAAAAAAAAACAAAAAAAANAATAAAAAAAAAAAAAAAAAAAAAAAAAAAAAAAAAAAAAAAAAAAAAAAAAAAAAAAAAAAAAAAAGCGGGTTGGTCATAAAAACTGCTGCTCTCTAGGAATGGAAACTGGAAAGTGCCCACATGCTGCAGCCATGTGATTTTCGGTGTATGTGGGAAGAGAGAGCTCAGAGCGCAGTAACTGAAAGTACTGGCAGTAGCACAGACACACCTAAGTGTTAATTCAGATAAAAAATAACTACTGAAGGGTCAAGAAGGAATTTTTATCTTCTACAGAACAGAAAGTCACATGTTTTGATCAGCTATGTTCTCTATTCTTGTTTTAAAGGTTATGGCCAAAGCTTTGTAGATTCTAGTCTAAATGGTTAATAAAATAATTCAACACAGGAAAAGAAACAAACTATGATCCTTTACTTTTAGAGAGTTTATAGAAGAAGAAACAAGAAACCCATGTGTTGTGACTGCAAATCCTTCTGGCTGTAGAGATTCATTGGGAGGGCCAGCCCAGACAGAGAGAACAATAATCTTGATGATGCAACACTGCTACTCAAGTAACAAACACCACGTGCAGAGAGTCTTTGAGGTGCCTGGACTTCATACTCCTGTCAGAGCCATCTCCAGATGAGAGAGTGGATCAGCTGCTGCAAAGACTACCCTGGAGGTAAAGCTGATGAGCAATGGCTGTGCTTAAGATGCTGATCAAAGGGCCCTAAAGCATTCTCAGAGGCACTTTCTAGCTCTGGAAACTTCTGTCTCACCTGCAAGTTTTTCCATCTGAACGAGGGTGTCTTCCGTGGGTGCTCCCTCCAAAAGCTTCTCTGTAAGCCGGCTACCACAAGCTTTCAGAAGCCTGGAGACATTGAAAGGAAGAGAAGCAGGGTTCATGCAGCTTGCCAGGTGCAAAAATCCAGTAACACACTTGGTGCCATGAGGTCAACAAAAAATTCAACCACTAACCAGCACATCCCTGTGCTTTCCTCAGTGTGGGACTATTGGCCCATCTTACAATCCCTGCCATGCAAAGTCACCCAGAACCCAGCATTCTGCAATTCCTTTGTGCAGCATGCTTATCCCCCATCCAAATCACATGCCAGTGTGGCAACCCTCCCTGTGGC
Organism: Picathartes gymnocephalus; assembly: GCA_013390045.1. Lineage (NCBI taxonomy): Eukaryota > Metazoa > Chordata > Aves > Passeriformes > Picathartidae > Picathartes > Picathartes gymnocephalus. Next base: position 126,257 of record WEKY01033600.1, read on the forward strand.
ATCTTTCCAGGGAAGTTTAATGAGCCAGTCAGGCACTGGAGCAACTGGACCCTGTCAGAGCCCAATGGCTGCACCTCCCACACTGCTGATCCCAGCACAGGGGCACTCCCAGGTGAAGCACCACAGTATGTCACGTGTGAATTCAAGGTGCAACACACCGGGGGTAGGAGCATATTTTATTCCTTCTACACTTCCACACTGCAAAACTTTCCATCTGCACAGCCATGGCTTCCATTAGCTGCCACATTAGTTTTACTTCACAGCAAAAAGACTTTTTTTTGTCCTAAAGGCATCCGTGTCGGCTCCTTCCAGTTCAGACGCTACTTAGCAAAGTCCAAGTATTACCTCAAAAAAAAAACCCCAAACACTCAAATCACATTCCCACTCTTTCAGGATATGGCAATATCCTCCTCAGGAAGGAGCTGTACCAGCTGAGAACAGCAGTGGCATTACCAAGCAAAGGAGGTGTGCAGGCAGGCCCAGAGGTTCTCGTCATTGGTCAGGGATGTCAGGGAGCGGGCGGCGTTCCCGTTGCGCTGGTGCAGGAAGGGGGTGAAGGCCGTGTTCATGCGCTGGGCACGCTGGGGGCACCCAAACTGCTCTGCTTCAAACACCTGCACACACAGCAAGGGCAGTGTCACAGACTGAAAGAGGTCCAGTGTTTGCACAGAGCTCAGCCAAAAAAGTCACAGCAAAAATACCAAGTGAAAAGGGTGCGTCACACACACACCCATCCAATCATGGGAAAACAGAGAGAAGGGACATCTTACTCTTAGATGGGCTAAAACTATCACTAAGTAATAATGTGCTCCAAAATCACTGGCCTTCCCAGATTTACTTACTTACATTTGTAACAGACCTGTTGTCTACCAGGCCTGTGAAAAGCACTGAGTGTTTCAAAAGACAAAACCACCCTGTTCCTTCCCTCCTACATCCCCGGACACAGAATTCTGGAATGGTCTGGGTTGGAAAGGACCTTAAAGAACAACTTGTTCCAACCCCTCTGCCACAGGCAGGGACATCTTCCATGAGACCAGGTTGCTCCAAGCCCTGTCCAACCTGGCCGTGAACACTTCCAGGGATGGGGATACACACCACCCTCCTTGTGTCCATCTTAATGACCACCCTGGCATGAGCTGGACCAGCTTTTTGACTCAGCTGTCAGTCAGGGGTCATGATGCTGTACTGACATTGAGCCACAGGGACTCTGTGCACTGACCCACCTTCAGGGCTTTGCCCTGGAGCTCATCAATGATGCCTCTGATTTTTCCCAACAAGAAAGGCCAGGAGTTGATGAGGTAAATCCTGTCCATCATGATGGTGATGATGCTGTACCAGCGCTGGAAACCTCGGGCCAGGCTGTCTTTGATAAAGAAGGTGTGGCTAAACACAAATCCATGCTGTTCATCCCCGAAAAAAATAGGGCCTTCACGTCCTGGGCAGACCTGGAGGGATGGGACACACACCAAAGTCATTAAACACATCACAGAGTAACCAACTAAACAGCTTCCTGCACTTTAACACACACTTGGTGAATAAATGAATCCTTTTTACCCTACTATCCCAAAAGTGTGGTCCAACAGCCTTCCAGAGGTATCCTACAAACACTCCAAATCCTTCAATTTAACTGTATTTTAAGAATTCAGCTCCACTCAACTACAATACTGAGAATCCAGAAGGAATTTTGCTGATCCTGACACACAAATGCTCATTAATCCTTCACATCTGTTAGAGGATAAATATTAATGGTCTACAAAGGGCACTCAGCAACAGATTCAGAGGTTTTTACAAAAAACCGGTTATCTTACAATGAAACATAATAAGCACAAGGAACAAAAACAAGAAGAGGATATTTTTAGCCTCACAAGGTGAGAGGAAGGAACCCTTGAGGTCATCAAAGATCAAGCTTAGAAAATACCACCAGTTCTGGAATAAACAGACTTCTGTGTCTGTCCTTGCAACTTGTTCCCTCCATGTTTCAGCCTGCACAGAGCCAGGATGAGCAAAGGAATATCTTGGATTTGAAGTGATACAGGAGCCATTGACAGCATTTCCCTGTCCTCCAAGGCAGGTACCTCACAGCTGAGGCTGCGGACGCAGGCCTGGCGCACGATGCTGAACAGCTGGGGGTGGTTGGGGTGCTGGTGGCTGACATACTTGATGGAGGTTTCTTTGTCGTGGCTGACGTACCCCGGGTGCCCTCCTGCAAGAGAGCGGCAGCCCTGAAGGCAGAAAAGCAAATGCAGCCATAAATGAGCGTGCAGTTATCTCAGGTTTCCAAAGAGCTCTGAAAGTTCCCTCTAAAACACCATAAAATGTTATTTACACACACAGGAACACAAAGGCTCAGAGACAAGGAAGGTGAGTCAGGGCCAGGATTTGAACTCAGCTCCTCACACAAAACTCTGATATACTTCCTCTGCTCTAATGCTCATTTTCCATTATTTAATTTCATTGTGAACTTGGTGCTAGCTCTACAGTTGGTAAAGTTCAGTTACAGCAGCTGTGAAACCAACTGGCCAAACAAAACTGGCCACAACTGAAGGGAAAGTAAATAATAAATACGTCAGAGCAAGTACTGATGGAAGACAAGCATGAGAATCATAGAATCATGGAATGGTTGGAGCTGCAAGAGACCTTAAAGATCACCTCATTCCACTCCCTGCCATAGGCAGGGACACCTTCCACCATCCCAGGTTACTCCAAGCCCCATCCAATCTGGCCTTGGACACTTCCAGGGATGGGGCAGCCACAGCTTCTCCAGGCAGCCTGTGCCAGGGCCTCACCACCCTGACAGGGAACAGTTTCTTTGTTATATCTAACCTAAATTTCCCCTCTTTCAGTTTCAACCCAATACTTCTTGTCCTATCACTGCAGTTCCTAACGAAGAGTCCCTCTCTGGATTCCCTGCATGCCCCTTCAGACACTGGAAGGCTGCTGTGAGGTCTCCACACAAACTTCTGTTCTCCAGGCTGAACAGCCCTGAACGACTGAGAATATACATTTTTCCTATTGTTTTAATTGCTTTTGCATTTTGTTTTCTAACTGTTACTGCTCTTAAAATTATTATTAATAAATGATCTGACCTAATCTAACAAAGTAAATGCTCTTCAAGGATGAGGAAAGCATTTCTCAGCCACAAGAGAATCATAGATCACAGAGCCAAAAGAGACCTCAAGGTCCTGTCAAGGTGTATGTATTCAACAACAGCTCCCTCATCCTCTCATCGTGGATCATTAATATTAGAGTTAGGGCTAGCTTGCAGTTTACGAGGACTTGGAGATCTTCTGGCACTGACACATACAAAACAAGTGCCGTTCACATTTTTATTTCTCTCTAAACAATTCAATTTGCATCAGAGAATCCCAGAGCCCGTTAGCCAAGCCAAGGGTACCGATGCCCACACACGGATTTTCACACTTGCCTCACACATGTCCGATTTCTTTGGCCCTGGGCTGCTGGAGTCGGCGCTGGCCCCTTCAGCCGGGCTGTGCGAGCGGATCCGGCTGCTCATCTGAATCCCACCTTCCTCCTCTTCCACCTGCTCATTCTGCCCGGAGATGTCGCCGCTGCCGGCGCCCTGCGGGAGCGGCGAGTGCAGCACCTCGGTGCAGAACAGGGTGCGAGGGCCGTGGAGCTCACAGAAATGGCACAGGGCAACGATGGCGTTCATAGTGAGGGCTCAGCACAGCCAGGCCTCCTGCAGCCAGGGACAGAGCACAGGGTCAGCACACGGGATAGCACAGCATCTCTCACGGGTGCCAGTCCTGCTCTGCACCCCTCCAGGAGTAGCTGGCCTGGCCTTGAGCTCAGCCTGAGCCTGATACCTCCAAGACCATCGAGTCCAACCTGTGACAGATCCCCACTCCATCACCCAGACCAGAGCACTGAGTGTCGTGTCCAGTCTTTCCTTAAACACCTCCAGGGATGGTGACTCCACCACCTCCCTGGGCATTCCACTGATCCAGGACCAACCTTCTGCTTGCTGATAGGATGGCCTCGAGCACCCCAACCTGCCATGCCCTGATCCCGGATGCTGAGCCAGGACACCTCAGGCCCCACGGCGGTAGATGGGGCTGGACCAACCCCTCATGCCATGCCCAGACACCTCCAGTCTTACAGGAACAGGTTCAGGGAATCCCAGAACGGTTTGGATTGGAAAGGATTTTGAAAATCATCCAGTACAACATTCTGCCATGGGCAGGGACACCTCCCACCAAACCAGGTTGCTCCAAGCCCCGTCCAATCTGGTCTTGAATGCTACCACGAATGGGGCAGTCACAGCTTCTCTGCGCAACCTGTGCCAGGGCTTTCCCACCTTCACAAGGCAAATTTCTTCCCAGTATCCCACCTAACCCTGCTGTCAGTTTGAAGCCATTCCCCCTTGTCCTGTCACTCCAGACCCCTGTCCTGACCCATCTTTCCTCCAAGTTCCCTTTAGGTACTGAAGGCCACAATTAGGTCATACTGAAGCCTTCTCCTTTCTAAGCAGAATAATCCCAATTCTTCCAGCCTTTCCTCAAAGAAGAGGTGCTCCTCCCTTCTGATCAACTTGGTGGCCTCCTCTGGATCAAGGCTGAAGTCGAACAGATCAGACCCCCCCCGTGCCCAACGCCTCAGGCCGAAACGGGCCGGCACTGCTAAGCACCCACGGACCCGAACGCCTCAGGGCCTGCCGGACCCGGGCCGGCCTGTCCTGCCGGATCCCATGTCCAGCTTCCCGTGCCCGGTCACCCCCGATCCGGTCCCGGTTCCCCGTGCCCGGAGACCCCGCTCACCGCGGCTCCCCCGGCCCGTCCCGTGTTCGCGGGCGCCTGACACCGACTGACCCACCGGCCGTACCAACCCCACCGCCAGCTGGGGGGGAGAACAGGGGCAGACAGCTCCTCGCCCTCGCGCCCGCCCCCGCCGCGGGGAAGCTATAAGATGGAGAACAAAGTAGAAGAGAGGGATGAGAAGCCCGTTCGTACCGCGGGACTGAGCTGGCCGTCCGGTCACTCTCCCGGGGAACCGCCACCCCCCCGGCTACCGCAGTGGCTCGGCCCAGAGCCGCCCTGTCCACATGGGCAGGGCGGAACCATCATCTCAAGGGAGGGGGGGGACATGAGGAGAGCTGGAAGGCACCTGCTCCCCTCCCGCGCTACACCTGCTCATTTGTCACAGCGCAGAGCGGGAACAGCGATGTCCGATCACCGGGGACACGAGAAGGGACGAGGGGCTGCCTGCAATCCGCGGGTGACACACCGGGAGCAGGCCACGCTCTCCCCGCGGGTTGGTACGGGCCATGTGGGTCACGTGACCGGCGGGCTCCGGGAGGGGACGCGGGGTGGCCGCGGGCGGAGCCCTCGAAGGAGCCGGGACCGGGACCGGGACCGGGACCGGGATCGGGGGGACGCGGTGGGGATGGGGCCGGAGGCTGCCGCGTTAACGAGCTTCGCCATCGGCTGCCGCAGGGCCCCTTCCCGGGACTTCCCCCGCCTCAGGGCGGTGCCGTGTTCTCCGCAGGCTCAGCGCGACTTCTCCATTGGAGACTCAGCACCCACCGGCTGTCTTAATTCCTTAGAGTGCTTAGAATGTAAGATTATGGCAGATGAAGGCCTCGAAGTATTGTCGTTTCCTGATTTATAAAGCATCTCTATGGAGGTGTTTACAGAGGTAGAGCCCGAGATGGGTAGGGAGCAAACGCCCAAGTTAAACCTGTTCAGGTTCTTCATTTCCATTAAACGACTCCAGTTTCTCTTCAGGGTATCATGTTCAAGTATTAAAGGATTATTTACCTCTAGGAATCTTATGACGGAAAGCTAAACCCAATTTCATGGGAACTGTTAGGCTTCAAAATAATAAAGTACCTGATTCTTCCCTGCCCCTTGGAGTTGCTCCTTGCAGAGTTTTAAATATTTCAGTCTGAACAAAAGTACTGTTTTCAAGAAGGTAACAGCATATATTATTCAACTGAGTAGAATCTGTACTTTCATCCCAAGAAAGAGTAGCTATTGCTGATACCACTACAAGACACACCTCTGGATCCAAGTAGCCGCACATGGACTAATAATTATGTCTCTGATTAAAACAATAGCCAGATGGTCAGCAAGATGGATTCTTACAGAAACACAGAGCTCAGACATGAATCCCAGAATGGTTTGGTTTGGAAGGACTTCATGGACCATCCCATTCCAACCCCCTGCCATGGGCAGGGACATCTTCACCAGGCCAGATTGCTCAGAATAAAAGTGTTCATCCAAAATACCAAATACCAAAGCCCATCTCAGACAAGGACCTGCAGCAGCAGTTCTCAAGAAAGACACAAAAGAAAGATTCTTTCTACTTGGAATTGCTCCGGAGAGCTCCAAGAAGCCACCAGCAGGGCTTGAACAGTTCCAGAACACTGCCACACACAGCAGGCAACCAGCAGCCTCCCCAGTCAGCCAAAATCACCTCCTGAAAAGCAACCAGACCAAGAGATCGCCCCCAAAAAACTGAGGAAAACCCAACTACAAAAGACCTACAATCTCATTTAAGACAAACTAAGAATGACTCGTTTGTTATCTTTATTTTCCGATAGTACATTTAAACAACTTCTCAGGACTAAGCTCCCGGCCCAGCTTGGCCATGTGGAGAACATTTCCTAGGTTATACAGATCACCTATGACAACACAAACACCGGGCTGTGGCTGTGCTGTGGGACACACAGGGAAGTTGTGGAGAAGGAGGCAGCTGGAGTTACACAGTGGAGGTCACACACTCGGGCTCCTCAGTGGCACAAAAACAGGAGTGGGGGTTGTACACAAGCAGCTTCCAACCATTCCGCATAGAAACATTTCAAAATCTCCTAGTGACTGGCCTAGAGACCCCTCCTGTGGCTACGAACTGCAGTTGCACATCTAACGCTGCCTTCAGAAGTGTGTTTTCTGTCTTTGCTAATTAAAATGCATCAAAACCGGAGTCAGATATCAAAGCATGCACTCAAGTATTCCCTGGACACATCTTGTGACCGTGCACGATGGGAAGAAACAGCCACAGGACCTCTGAGAGTCCAAGTTGGGAGCAGCACAGCACGCAGTGTTCCTAGAGCAGAAGTCCTTCCCTGCAGTAAATACAAATTAAAACCAGAAAGCCCAAGTGTTCTTGAAGTCTCTCAGCTGACCACAGCCCAGGCAATTAGTTCCAAGACTTGGAAGGAGCTGCTTCATTAAAAATCTGACTTAATTTCAATGCTATCTCAAGACATGCAGATGCCAGACCATGTGTGTTTATCAAACTAGGACTTAAAAGCCCTTCCCTGGAGCACTTTTGGTGAATGCTTTATCTACTGATTCTACAGGTGGGACCTGACTTTGAATTTCTAACAGAATTCAGACATTAACAGCACAACTATCCATGCCAAAAAAGGAACCTCAGCAGTTCTCTAACTTTAAAAGCATTTGCCCTCTTAAAAATCAGATATATCATGAAAGGTATCACTCGAAACTATTACACAGCTATTTTTGCCATTCTTTTGATGTGAGCATGGATTTATCTATTTTAGGCAAGAGAAAGATGTAGCAGCTATTTGCCAGCTGCATAAATTAGTTTGGTTCCAATTCCACAGCTGGAAAACCATCCTGCAGCTCTCAGCAGGTAAATCCACGCTCTACCACACTAATAGGAACTAGTAGTGTAAAAATAGATATTCCTGGTTTTTCTCCAACTCCATGACAGCATCCTGAATACATTCTGCCCTGGCAAGGAAGCCACTGGCAAGGAGAGTTGAGCCAGGCACGTTTCTGGATGGGTGGGGTTTGGGGGTCAGTTGTTTGCAGTCCCTTCTGTGAGCAGCACATGTGGTTGTAACAAACACCCTGCTTTGGGCTCGAGCCACAGCATCACTAATTACCCATTTAACACTTCCATAGGACCAGAGGGGAAAATGATGTCTGTTCAGCATTGAAATCACTGCAGGATTAATTAGGATAAAAGCCTTCAAAATAATAAATCTCTCCTAGTTACAAGACTGGTAAGGCAAGTTATGAAAAAACCCAAGATTCTGCTTGAAGATCAGATATAAAAGTTTTCCCAATGAAATTCTCTCTGGCAGGAAGTGATGAGCTGCTCACACTATGGACCTCCACTGTGTTCAATACTAAACTCCAATTTTACACTTTTAAAATATCCTTCACTACCAACCACAACCTGGGACATCTCTCTTCACCGGAAAGCAGTACCCTGCTGTCACAGAGGCTCTGCCAGACTTGGGACACTGGTTTTAAGTGAAAACCCCAACACTTCTGTGTCAGCATTGGAAGCACAGATGGAATATTTTCAACCACAGGTGACCTCAGTACATACAAACTTCACACAGCAAGAGCCAGGAATGCTCAGCTCCCACCTGGGAACAAGCTGGCAGGGCAGCAGGAGCAAGCAGCTCCTGATCAAGTGTTTCAGTAGAAAGCAGTGGCTGCTGAGCTGCTCGTTTTCTGACTTGATGACAGGTTTATTTCTGTCTGAAGGAAGGTGTTTGAACAGCAAGAATCTTCAGATACATAAGAACAACAGAAAATCAAACAGCCCATTGATTTAAGGGGTGAAGCATTTTAAAGAACCCAGTAACAAAGTTCTAAACTTTAAAATAGTAAATTAAAAACCAGGTACCATTCCAACACATTATCTCCGAATAAAATCCTGCATTTTGAGAGCTGTATAGAATTCTATTTATGTTCCATGCAGAAATACTGGTTTCCACCAAAGAAACTATCAGCCTGTTGAATACCTTCATACCAGTTGCACAGGAACAAACATTTAAATTTCTTTCAGTGCAAACAACTTCCTACCTAGAATCCTCCAGAACACCAACGTTTTCCAAATATCCTTTTGTTTAAGGTCTAGTAAGTTTCATCTAAGAGCAAATAATATTAGCAGATATTTTGTACCAGAAACTTAAAATCATGAACAGCTGTCATGTATGTTTTCCATATATGATTCCTACTTTGCAGCAAACTTCCTTACAAGGACACGTTGGTATCCTCATCCTTTTGGGAAGAACACTTCTTATTTCCTCATTTAACAGACAGCACCAGCTACATTTGGCATATGCAAATTCTCTACATTATGATTTGCTTGAACTCCACCCCTGTGCCCCCACCACACACATAAATCTGCACTTTGAGCACTTTTTAAATACAGAATAATGAACCAGTAATTATCTTGTAAGTGAACCAACACTAGTTTGTATTCTTCCCTGAATAACACTTTTTTTGCAAAAGAGAAGGACTGCTACAGAAACACGGCAACATTCAAACCCTTTAAAACAAAAGGTAGATTATTTAATGCATTAACGATGTTAATCTGAAGATAAATAAATCCACAACAGACTTTTAAGTTTCGTTTGAGATTTCCTTTTTCTTTGCAGAGAATATTTCTGATACTATACAGTACTGAGAGGGTGTTCTTTTATTTTCTTAAAGTCCAGGTGAAAAGCAAAGCTCAGTTCTCTCTGCTCTCTTTGTGGAACTCCTCAATGCCCTGTTCCAGGTGTGATTCTCTCATAAGCTTTTACTTGAAAGCGGAGTGGTGAGCAACATTAATTTCAAGAATAACTGGATGGTTTGGTCCCTGAGTCATCTTCTTGAGAGCCCATACTCTGAAAGGGAGAGAGTTCTGTTCAGAAACAGGTCTGCAGGCTTGAGAAAGACAGTTCTTTGAAGTGAACAGGCAGGAAAATAAAGTGCCTATAAAATAACATGCACTTAATTTTCTGGTTGAAATCACTGCAGGATTAATTAGGAAAAAAGCCACCTTCAAAAATAATAAATTATTTTTATGATGTGTCATGATGTTTATGCACATATTATTAATAATGTGTAATAACACTGTAAATACTGACATTCAGTACAACATACTCACTGCACTGAATGAATCTCTTACATGCTCTTACAAGACATTAAATCCATTACCTTCTGCACAAACTGAGGGTTCACAGTGATCTCTTGATCCATGGCTTTCAGTCGTTCATCAAGCTCTATACATTTCAGCATCTTAAAAATATGTATGAAATTGATTACTTTGTCCAGCTTGTACCTGATCTTCAAGACACTTCATGGCTGTGCCATGTAGAATCAATAACTTTTGCCATCACTAAAGTTCCATATCAAAATGTTCTCATCCCTCACCTCCCAAACAGAAGTGTCAGACCATTTTTTTCTTCCTTCATTTGATCCATGTCTTCCTAACAGCCCTTCTTAAGGCCACTGATAGACAGTCCCATGAGGGTCAACCACCTTAACCTACAGGCAGGTTATTGAGAGCCAACAAAAGTGATCCTTGAAGTTTAAAACTAAAAACAATCTTTCTAATCCATTCAAGGATCTTCCCATCACCAACAGCAAGCTGTCAGTCTCCTGAAACAGCTCAAGCTGTGCAGGGCACAACAGGGAACACACTGACAGAGAGAATTAATCTAAAACCCATGAAAATACTTGTGAAATATTCAAATAATGCTTCACTTTTATATATAGAGTCCACATTCTCTATATCTAAGTCACCACAATGGCTTCTGCCAGCAGCTCTCTGATTACAGACTAAGGTTCTTTGGTAAGAATTCCAAAAGCAGGTGAGATTTACCTCCTGATCAATGTTATGAAGCATAGCTGGATTGTTGTATTTTTCAGGATTATCATGGAAACAGACCATACCATCTTTCTGATTAATACTTGCAAAGATTTCACCATCTTCTATCTGAAATGACAGATGGTTTAATATAAGTTATCACCAAGAACAGAATTTCAGGTAATTATAACACACAGACTCTTTGTGGAATTTAACTTGGTTGCTTTTATTTCCCACAGGTTCCCAAAACCGAGCCTTATCTTAGGTGGAGAACAGCTTTTTAGATTTTTTGAGAACAGTATAAACACCACAGCAGACTGCCAGCATTTCCTCCACCCTGAAAAAGAACTGTTCAGAATGTACACTGCCAACCCAAACACTAATTTTGGGACAGTTTAACCACATCAGAGGTCTTACCATGTGGAGGACGTATTTTTCTGCTTCTTGCGGCCCTGACAGCTGCACTCGACTTGCCATGTCTTGTAATGACAATGTTAAAAACGTCTGAAATTTAGAAGGTATCAAAGTGTTAAAACTGGATGTTAAGGATTTTCCCTGTTGATGCTTCATGGCCTGTGTAACCTGACTGTGGAAGTCTCATGGGAAGGAACAAGTGGAACACACAGTATTAAAGGGACCATGAGAGTGAGTCAGTTCTTCCTACAGACATTAATTTGTTATACCGAACACGTATGGAATCATTACTCATTCCTGCAATTTCGTTTTACTGACCATGTCCAACCTCTTCTCTCACCTTTTTACGCTAAAAAGGTGACTCTCCATCCCTTGAATTTCCTTCAAGAGATGCATATATAAACCTCCTTATGAGATTTTTTTCTACTGCAATGAATACAATTTGCTTGCCAAAAAAAACCCCAGCTTTCTTCAATCACCTTTCAGAATTAATCCAATCTTTCAGCTGAAGGGGCAAATCACTTCAGTGCTTCTGTTTTCCTTTTATTTCAGACACTTCCAAAATCTGTCCTATTCACTCAGTCTTTTCTAATGAAGTGGCCTGTAAAGTTCAGTTTTCCTATTTTTTGAATAGGGATGAAGGTCATTGGGTTGCAGCACTCACTTTTTTGATTATCTACAAAAACCTCATGGGCAAACCACCCTGACAGACAGACTGAATCACCTTTTAAATAATGCATAAGCAGCCAACTGAATTGTTTTCCTATACAGGGCATTTCAGCCTCCTTCGTTCCAGACACAAATCTCAGTTTTAGTGATCTCTCTGTCACATTACTACATTATCATTTAGCTCTAAATTGAATATATTTCAGAAACACACTCTTAGAGGAAAACTGCTCACAGTTTCTCTTACCTTGGTTAGCCTCTGAATATTCTTTTTGTAGAGAGATGACAAGCATTGCTTAACCAGCCCCATATTGTTGTCTCTTGTGAAAGTTTCACTGTGTTTGTTCACCAGATTTCGAAGCTCCGAGGGTTTATTGGTTGAATAAACTTGTGCTAATTCATGGTAAGCATTGCTAAGAGGCTGCAATAAGAAAAATGAGAACCCTTCTTAAAGAACACAGTGTTCAACCAGCCTCACGAAACCTATTCAGTGCTCCAACATCAGAAGCCATGCAGGCATTGAAGTAAATTTAAGTAACTCGGGCATTTCTCATAAAAAAGCCAGGATGCCCATACATGGCTTTATGGCAATGACAGACCCTCATACACTAAATCTGAATTTCTGCAGTGTAACATTTAATAAACATCATTCCAGGACCTCTGTGTGACAGTTTTACTTACAGCAGTGTGAAAAAACTCTATTAACTGACCAGCTGAGTTTGAGATCAGTAGGGTATTGCCTGGTCACTGGGAATAAACTGTTTCGCATTTTGTCCTTCAATCAGATGAAGTTACAAGTCAAATCTTTTCATAATGACACTGCAGCCTGAAAGCCAACTGAAATCTGAGTATTTTTTAAATTCTATCATAAAAAGCTATAAAGGAATGTGCAGTATCAGCGAAAGGAATATTGATTAGTACTGTTCAACCCTGAAGCTTTCCCAAATTTTAAAAACCATACAGTCATAGAATGGTTTGGGTTGGAAGGGACCTTAAAGTTCATCTCACTCCAAACCCCGGCCATGGACAGGAACACCTTCCACTCTTACACATTTACAAATTCAGATTTGTTGATCTATTATTTAGATGCATTTGTAATACTTACCTTAATGAATCTACCAACTATCTGGGAAGTGTATTTTGGTAGCTGCTGAACTTTACCAAGTAGTATCAAAGAAACTAGGATATACTTTTTATATGATTCCAACATAATATGACTGACTGCCATGGCTGGAGTAGTTATTGCCTAAGCAAGAGAGAAAGAAATGGAACAGAAATTTAGTCTGCTTACTGGTAGATCCTGGCAGCTACTGCATGAACAAAAAACTCAATTTCAAGCGGCATGCAGAAAGGATACACTGACATATGAAATTCTCCTTTGAGCGCTGAAGCTTAACTAATTTCTGTCAAAATTAATTATCCAGACATACGCAAAAAAAGGAACTTTTATACAAGCTACTCAAAACATATCACATTATAGTGGTGCCTGTCTTAAAATAGCCCTGCTCAAATAGAATCAAAACTTCCTTCCTTGGAATATATCTACAGTTGTACCAGAAATCACCTGTAGCTACTTGTGAACCTGGATTTACACAGACCTTCCAAGAGGTTTTATCAAGCTATTACATTATCAGAGGTCTGCAGAATAGGAAAAAGGGATTTTTGATCACTATGATACTGGAACTACTCAAGAGCTGACCCTTGTTTACAAAAAAGAAAAATGCTGCACCAATTTGTTTTGCACATTTCACAGCATTTCCCTCATACACAAAGTTTTCCCGATTTTGTTATTATATTTTCTTTCCCAGTAAAAACCAGCAAATATTACAACAGCCTTGAAGAAGCATAACTCCTCTCATTAAAGGAGCAAAGGCCTTAGCAAAACCACTGGACTGCTTTTTAAGGACACACAACCGTGTGTCAGCCTGTGACCTGTTTCTGTGCTGCAGTTCTAAGCAGGCAGCTGAAAAATATTTATAGTGAGATAAATTTAACATCACCCTTTGAGCTGCACAGCTTTATGGTGCAATGAGGCTCTAAGAGACTTTCTTAAAGGAAAACACCTCCAAAGACAGTTTGCTTGTGACGTTCAAAGGTGCTGTGTTTTCTCAGCACTGTTACACATCTACTTTTGCCTTTCCAGAGAACACACTTCAGAGATATCATTTCATTTCAAGTTACCTGCTCATAAAAGTAGAGTGCTCTTTCAAAGTTCTTTAGCCCAGTGTATATCATCCCACCATAGTAGTAGTAACATAAAAAGTGCTTCGCATCATATGCCCCATTCTCTTTACAAATATCCATCATGTCCACATCTAGATACGGGAGGGCAGGTTTAAAGCATTTTGCTAACAAACAGAGCTATAAGAAAATAAATCAAGTTTTCATAAATTAGCCATTTCTGTTTGAATTTCCATGAGAAGGAAGTGAAACTAAATTAATTAGTACTACTGCATAAATATCATTGTCCCACGAGTGAAAAAACAGAGCATGTCAGTAGTGGAGTAACACAGGTTGAAAATCTTTAACACAGATTATGAACTGTTATAAAATTATCTGACTGCTAAATGAATTAAACTCTGACAAAGTTGTTTCAAACTCCAGGCCTGTCAGACTACTGTGTTGGCAGCACTAAATATTGCTCTGAACATTCCTGTCCAACCCTAAATCCCAGGAGCTAGGAATGAGACAGAAGTGGAAATCCAGGCCAAAGACACCGAGACAAACATGTCTTTTGTCAGACATGAGCAGACAGTAGCTGGACATTACACTGGATTCACCCAAGATAAGCTCTGTGTGACTTTCAGCCCACAGAGAAGGGATGTCAAAGGACTTTCTGAAGTCATCAACAAAATCAAAAATCTGAGGACATGCACTGAACATTCAAAATTAGTAATTAACCTATATATCAGATTCGGATTTTATTTCAGTGTATCTCATTATTTACTACTGGAAAAAACACTAATTGAACAAAAAATCAGTTGAAAATCCATTCTTATACTGCAATATGTGAACATGCATTTCCTTGAAGGTTTATAGGTATTTTATAAGCTTTTATTCTCACAAAAAGCCCTTCTGATCCCCTTACCTGGCAGAGATCTGCGTGTATTGAGGTCAGCTGGTTTGTGTTCATCTGCATCTTGTCTATGGCTTGTCTGAGAATGCTAATTCCTCGCAGGGGCTGTCAGAAATTACATCTCTTTCAGATAATTTCTCATAGATGGCAGCACATTGGATCTTATGTTGACACTTACAAATGAAAAATAACACTAATTGACAGGTTCCATTAAGTAATAGTTAACTTGAGGTTCCTTTTTGTAGGATATCGCAGTCTCTTGGAAAATAAAATTAACCTTGGCTATACAACTTCTCCTGATAAAGTCCTCAATTCTGGTCCACAAAGCCAAGCTCATCAGGAATACAGTAATCTCTATCAATAGGAAAACCTTCCCTGACTCCATGACTTCATCTAAACTCCCAACAAATACCAAAAACAAGGCTCTCACTTCACTTCACTCCACTTAGAAGTAGAGCTCAAATCTGCTCTATCTCAGGCTAGACTTGTGGCCTGAAAAAGTCAGGATTTTAGCAACAAAATCACTGATCAAATATTTCTTAATCAGATTTCCTGTACATTTAAAGGCATTTCATTAAGAACATTATATAACACAAGTGAGAATAACACTGAAACGAAAATCACTGACTCACCAGTGCTAATAACCATTGCAGCTCTCTCCTCTAGTCATGCACACATAGTATGAAGAACATTCTTGGTACTACAGATTTCCTACTTTGTGTGGGAGAACATATTTCTAGGTGACTCTTCTCCCCAAAAAATTATCTTCTTTAGGTTTTCCTTACAGAAAACTTAGAATTTTGAGTTTAGTTCATTACCTTTCAGTAAAGTTAACAACTAAGGAGCTGCACAGAACACCTGATGTGAAGTTAGTGGCAAATCTTTATGGAGTAAGAGGGTGGTAGCAGCCCCTTTAAGCTTCGGGTATGTATTGCTTATTTGTATTAGATTATATTTGCTCACCTGTTTTCTCTCCACAAGGGCATTTGTTAACTGGTGGCACAGGCCAGCAACTAAACAGTAAAAAACAAACAAAAAAACCACCCCAGTGAAAAATCAGGATTACAAACTATCCAAAAATATATCAAGTCTGAAATTAGGCTTAACTTACAAGTGTCTGTTGCATATCTAATGTGTTCTCCATTACAAGTGCTGATAAAAAGCTGCACCTGTGAGAATAATGTTTCGAAGTCAGGGATGCTGGGCATAGAAAACTTCACAAACCTGAAACAAGGAAACAAAAGGTTTAGCGTTTATTGCTTGGAGGTTCATAAAAAAGATTCATCTTCATTGCTACATCTCTGCATGTAGGTGCTTGCAAACAAATCCAAAGGGTTTATGAGACATGGCATACGATTTATCCAGTAGCTGCACAACAACATTTGAAAACACCTTTCTCTGCACAACATAATTCTCAATTTAGTGCAAACTACAATGGCAAAGATAATTTTAAATATTATCAGTATTTTGTTTCAAAAGAGTAGTAGAACAAGTACTAGCATTGTGATCTTTCCCTTAAAAGAAAATTTGAAAATAGCAGTGGAACCTGCAGATAGTTCACTTCAAGTCAGATACAGCCAGTTTGAACTTCAAGACTAAATATCTTTACCTTGGCTCAGCACCCTCAAGGCAACTCAAGTTTTATCTTAAACTCCAGACAGCAGCAAGAGCTTCAGTGCTGTCTAAAGACAAACAGCCAAGACCCACAATAAAAGCCCGTTTTTTACTGGAATAAAACGTCTCACTCCATGCTTACAGTTCAGTGCATTAATGCCCTGAAAAGAAAGTTTTAAAAGCTCATTTTATATCTTTTTGCTGAACACATATGGAAAAACACTTATCATGGAATCCCAAAATGGTGTGGGTTGGAAAGGGCTTTAAAGCCCATCTAGTTCCCATCCCTGCCATGTGCAGGGACACCTTCCACCATCCCAAGCTGCTCCAAGCCCCATCCAACCTGGCCTTGGACACTTCCAGGGATGGGGCAGCCACAGATTCTCCAGGCAACCTGTGCCAGTGCCAGAACAAAACACTTTGCTTGGCCTGAAGTTTTAATATTTAATTAAAAGCAAGCAACACTTACAAGACAGCAAGAACACCTAGTGAGTGTTCCTGTACATCCAGGGCACCGAGCACTGTATCCAGATGGGAAAGATTTTTTGCTAGCAGCTCTCCACTTTTATTGATCAGTTCACAAAGCTGGGTCATTTGCCCTGAAAAACAAAAGGCATTGTTGTCAAAGTCTAATTAGAGAACATTCACCCATTCCCATATCTCATTATAACCTGCTTCCCTATGTAACCTCAGGAAATAGTAGGATCACCCTAAGTTTTGATTTTCTTTAATAGAACAGGCATTAATTTTCTACCCACCACATGTTTTTTTATAAAACAAATACCAGACCTTGTTCCTTGCTGGTCCTCAAGCCCTACTTACCCTTCAGGTCTGCTCATAGCCATTTTTTTGAAGTAGACATTAAAGTTACAACTAAGTACCTACAACAAAAGTATTTAAAAACCTGTCCTTAAACTTACTTTGTATAATTAAAACTACAATGTTTGTAGTTATATATGCTGTGAGCTATGAATACAGCATGAGAAGTGACTACTTGGCATTAGGAAGATATAAGGGTAAGCCCCAAAGGCCTTCTGAAGAAAGCAGATCCATGAACTGCTTTCAAACTCCTCCTCCCCCACAATTAATTGAATGAATTAAAATGACATCCTTCTGAAGCAGAGTATTGTTTCAATGTTCAATCCTTGCAGATTAGAGAGAAAAAACAGAGGTTCTCTCACCCTTAACAAAAGTCTCCATAAAATGAGGAACAGTGCCTCCATTCAGAGAGATTTACACTATGCTCAGGTCTCTGGCCTTTTCCTTTGAGAAAGGAAAACCTGGGAAGTTCTAGCAATGAAATGTTAGTTTTGAAGTGACAGAGGGATCAAAAATTCCAAATAGGGGACCAGAGCCCAGAAACTCGCCTCCAAAACCATTCTCCTCCATATGGAATCCAAAAAGGGCATAAGCATGGGAAGGAATGGGACTTGTAAAACTCTCTGTGCTTTGATAATGGTGTTCAGGCACTGCAAACCCCTACTTCTGATGTCCTCCCCATTCCAGAAATCCACCCCTTCTACAGTTCTGTCACTTAGAATTCCCCTAAAAAACCAAACCAAAACAAATGAAACCCCAAATAGACTCTGAGCAAACTGATCTAGTGGAGGGTGCCCCTGCCCATGGCAGGGCTGGGAAGAGACGACCTTTAAGGGTCCTTCCAACCCAAACCATTCTGGGATTCTGTGATCTATCCCTCTACCCACACACGCACACTGAACAATCTTTAGTCTGAGTAGACATTGCCGTACCAAGCCCAACTAAATGTTCCTTTCTGTCACCTCCTGGACAGCCAAATGACAGTCAGAAACCACCACAAGTATACATGTTTCTCCTGACTGCTCTCACATCCCGCTGCCTGTCTGGCCCTGGATTTACTTTCACAGAATCCCAGAATGGTTTGGATTGGATTTGGATTTAAAGATCGTCTCATCCCAAACAGGGACACCTTCCACTATCCCAGGTTGATCCAAGCCCTGTCCAACCTGGCCTTGGACACTTCCAGGGATGGGGCAGCCACAGCTTCTCTGGGCAACCTGTGCCAGGGCCTCCCTACCCTCACAGAGAAGATTATTTCCCCAATATCCAATCTAACCCTGCTCTCTTGTTATTATGAAGCCATTTCTCCTTTCCTGTCACTCCAGGCCCTTATAAATAGTCTCTCTTAATCTTTTTTATAGCTCCCTTCAGATACTGGAAGGCCACAAAGCCTTCTCTTTTCCAGGCTGAACAATCAAAACTTTCTCAGCCTTTCCTCATAGCTCCATCCCTCCAATGATCTTGGTGGCTTCATCTGGACTTGCTTCAACAGATCCATGTCCTTACTGGGCTGGAGACTTTCTCATAGAGAACATCTCCTTGGCTCATCCCTAATGGGAGAACTTCCACAAATCCAACCAGTCTCCCCTTGAGGCTTTCGCACCCCCAAAACCTTGTGACAGAAAGCTCAACTACAGGCAAACAAAAATCCATCTGCCAACTGGTCTGTAGCCACACCCTGCAGGTATAAATTGTGCCTAAAGTAGAAATACTTTGTATTTAATAAGTAAAACCAGATTAAGAGATAACTGGAGCTCAACCCGAGAAATGCCAGACATAAAACCTGAGGCCATGGCGGAAAACATCAATTCTTGATCAGCTTCTGGAAGGAAACATCCCATGCAGAGACCAGTCAGAACACATTTCAGAGAGCATCAACACAGAGGAAAAATTCAAGAAGCAGGAAACGCTGCGCCCCCACACAGTAAAATCAGGAGTCTGGCAGTGAAACTAAGGAATTCTAACTGTGATTATTAAAACCCTCTGTGAACACGTGGTTACAGTCTCAGATCTGTCACACAGTTCCGTGCTGGGGCGGGACTCTCTGTCCACGCTCTGCTTGCAAATGTAGAGCACGGACACCTAGAAAATTCAGAAATATATTTTAAACCACACTTATCACAACCTGCCCGTTCATTAGGGAGGTGACAGGCTGGGTCTCACAACCCCATTTAAAGCCCTAGCGATGTTCGCTGTTCCTCCTATTTTAAAAGCTCAAATTTTGGCAGAATCGCCGGTGCGGGATCCGCTACTGAAACCACCCCCGGGAGAACCACGGAGCTCCGTGAGAGCACCGCCGGCCCCTCGTGCCCTGTCACGCCGCCGGGATCCCTCCGGGGCCGCCCCGAATCAAGGCCGGCACAGGCCCCGTAGCCCCCAGAGGTGCTGGCCCCGAATTAGCCCGGGCTGTGCCCCGCAGCCCCGGGGTTGCAGCACCCCGGACCCGCGCCTGAGGGAGCGCCGTGCGAGCGGGCAGGCCCCGGCCCGCCTCGCCGTCACCCGCGCGGTTTGACGAGCTCCTTGGGTCTTCGCCGTCCTCCTTCGGCCCCGCGGGCTCGTCCCGCCCTCTGGGTCCCCCCGGCCGGCCCCGTCCCCCTCACCCTGGGCCGAGAGCTGCCGGACGCTGTTGACGAACTGCTCCAGGGCTGACGCCATCTTGGCGGCTCGCGCCGCGGCCGCGCGCGCTGAGGGGCGGGGCGGGGG
>WEKY01033600.1:155050-180897 GCA_013390045.1 Picathartes gymnocephalus
TTTTTTTCCCCTTTTTTTTTCATTTTTCTTTCCTGTTCAAACCACTGTGTGCATCTCTGGGTAGTGGGTTTGGTTTAGAGGGCTCTGTTTGGGATGTGCAGCTGCCTGAGGTGCAGCCTCCTGGCCAAGAGCTGCCTTGGCTGGAGGGTTTGCAGGCTGGGAACTGGGACAGTGTGGGAGCACCATGGGCAGCTGCTGCAGCTGCTGAACATCAGGAACCCCTTGACTCCACCAGACCTGCACTGGCTGTTGGCCCCTCTGTGCAGCCAGGGTGACTTCATGGGGTCCAAACTGGCTTTTTCCCAATGGTACTATATAAATATGAGCTGCCCAAGCTCCCTAGAGACTTCTCCCTGCTCATTGAGCCAAAACGAGCTGGCACATTGCTCCAGCAGCTGCCCAAACCTGTCAGCTTCCCCCGAGGCTGGGGCAGACCCGAGGGATGTGGCTCTCTGGGGCCAGCAGGTTTTCTCCCTGAGGTGAGATGTGATGCCAGAGAGACCACACCAAATATACTTGAAAGCAGAGCTGGAGTTTCTCATGCCTGAGGCTCCAGCTCGATGCACAGAGATCCTGAGCTGGTAGCTGGACTGTTTGCTCCCACACTCAGGACTGGGAGGTGACTCCATCGCCGATGCATCGGCCCTTTCATCGTTCAAGCCTGTCTGTGTCCAGCTGACATACACAGAGCTTTTATTTTTGAATGTATGTTTATAAACCTAAGGCAAAGGAGGAGCACTGCAATAAACACTGGGTTGTTTGGCATCCACCTGCCTAGAAATGGAGTTTGGGGTTTGCAGTTTCCCAGACGTGGCTCTGTGTGGGGATGGGGGGGGTTTCACCTCCAGGTTTGGGAATATCCCCTTGTCCAGAAAACCTGGAACCAGCCCTGCTGCCCTGGCAGTGCCATCACTCTGTTAGACACAGTCCTTGTGGGCAGAAATAAAGCCAAGGGGTGGTTTTGGGTAAAGTTCATCTTCCTCAAGATCTTTTATAATAAATAAAGCTGTGAAGTGTGTGTCCTATTGGGCCACAGAGCAGAAGCTTTAAAAGGGGCTGGGACTGTCACGGGCTGGCTCTCCCTGGGATTTTATACCTTATCCATCTCTGCTGGCTGCTCCACATCCACACACCCAGGCTGTGAGGTGTCCACAGGCTCCCCTGCCTGCTGTGGGGCTGTGCCATGAGGATCCCTGTGCATGACCAGCAGCTGCATGCTGTGAGCAATGCCATAGCCCAGCTGGACACACAGGACCAGGGGCAGGGAGGGAGGACTGTGGGACAATCCCAGCAGGGCTGGAAAATCAGAATCAAAGGCCAGAACCTGATTGTGTGTTCCTTGCACTGGTGTGGCTCCAGGACATGACACAAGGTGTTACCAGGATCACCTCTGTGAGCTGGAGGTGCAGTCCTGCTGGAGCTGGGACACCAAGGGGCACCTGGCCAGCATGGGGACAAGGTGATTCAGCTGCCAGCTCAAACAGCACGGCCTGAACTGGGTGTCCACCTCTCCAGGATGCTGCTGTGAGGTCCATAAAGCTGTTCCAGGGCTGGTTTGAGCAACAAGCACCTCTCTGCCTTTCCAGCTGCTTTTTGGGGCTTTCTGACAGCAAGTGTTGGGCCACAGCTACTTCTCCATCCCCATTACCCTCTCCCTGCACTGGAGGTTCCAGCTTCCCAGAGGAGACAGCGTCCTTCCCTGGCCCAGGGATGGAAGCAGAGGGTTTGACATCAGCTCTGCCCTGAGCTGGGGCTGCTGGATGGTGGTACTGGCACCAGGGTCACATCTTTCCAGTAGAAGATGGGGCAAGATGGAGGGACTGCATCCTGATGGAGCATGAACTGGCCTGCAGCTGGGTCTGTTCTTCCATGCCCTCCTGCGTGGCTTTTTTTTCCCTTGAAAAGCCTCAGGTTGCAGATATCACATAAATTCCAGGTGATAACTAATTTCCAAAGCATGCAGAGGCAGACAGGAGGGGTAAGGAGATGGTAGTGCCCTGATCCTGGCCCTGAGCACAGGGCAGTGCTTCAGGCCAGTGCTGATGGGAGCCTTTGCACCCTTCCCATGGGCAGGAGCTGCTGGGCAAAGGTGCCAACACCCGCCCGGCTCAGGAAATTCCCATCTGAGAGCATCCCACTTCTCCCCAGGCCAAGCTGGACCAGGGCAGCAGTCCCTGGCAAGAGATGCTCGTGCCTGGATCCTCGAAGCAGCCGCCACGAGGGTGCTCATTAGCTCGTTCTCATGTTGGCCTCTGCCCAAATCACTCCGAGCAGTGTGAAATCCCAGCAGAGGGGAAAGCCAGGAATGCAGGGGCCAAGCAGGGCCAGGCCTGACGCAAGGGCAGCGGGTGGTGTGGGACAAAGCCAGGGCCGGGGACGGGGTGGGGGGAGGATGAGTCACACGAATACGCAGGAGGGGAAGGAAGCGATGGACCGGCCGGAGGCAGCTGGATGGGGCTTTGCTCCTGCCACCGTGCCCAGTTTTGGGAGAGGAGCAGGATGGTGCCCCAGGGTCACTGCTGGAGCCAGGTTTTGGAGCCCGGTGGTGCCAAGGCAGTGTGGGCAGGACATGCATGCGGATGGAAGAGGAATATCCACTAGAGGGGACTGTGTGACCGCGGGTGGGAGCGCGCTGCTGCCAGCCTGCGCTCAGCGCCGTGTGCCAGTCCTCCTTCCAGCCCCCAGCCCATCCCAGCCCAGGCTCCAATGCCCTCTGCATCCCTCCCGCTGGGCACTGCAGCCCGGGGGCACCAGGGGGTACCGAGGGGCAGCCGCTGCTGCAAATGCCAGGAAAATCACAGAATCCCAGAATGGTTTTGGCTGGAAGGGATCTTAAAGACCATTTCATTGCAAGCCCCTGCCACGGGCAGGGACACCTTCCACTATCCCACATTGCTCCAAGCCCCATCCAACTTGGCCTCGGAACTTCCAGGGATGGGGAAATGTGCTGGGCAGGCCCCCACCAGCTGCTGAGCCCCCTCCCAGCCACCTGCTCTCTCTTCAGCTGGATGGAGCAGAGAATGGGATGGGCAAAAGCATAAATGATTTGTGGGTTAGAAGATGAACTAGGCATCTATAGGGTCCATATTGAAAATATCCCTGGAAAAATCACAGGCTGAAGGCCCCTGACAGCCCAGGGCATCCCTCCTTCCCCTGCTCAGCTCTGCCTCTGTTTCCCCCTGGGACTCCACAGCTCTCCCAGGGCTGAGATTGCTCATCCTGCCCCTGAAAGCCTGAAATCCCCAAAGGAGCTGGGACATGACTTTGCTTTTTCCTTTTGCTCACTCTGAAGCTGGAGCCCATTTTGGGGAGCAGAGTGGGGGCTGAGTTGCCAGTGAGGAGGACAGGGGGACTGAGATGGTTCCTGGAGAGTTTAGCTCACCCTTTCCTTCTCCAGCGCCACAATTTTGTTTCCCTCCTGGCTGGATTAATGGGATTTGCTTTTCAATTTGTGCACAGGGACTTGAGTAATGCACTCCCCAGAGAGAAATCAACTTCCCTTGTCCCAGCAGTGCTGGGGAGGCCAGACCAGAGGCCACATGATAGGCTGCACTGGCTTTCTCCTGTCCTTCAAGGCCCCACACACATTAAGCCCGTCCTCCTGGCAAAGATCTTGCAAAATGTTTATTTGTGACTATGTTAACAAACATGCTTGGGGAACATGTTGTATTCAGACGTGAGCATGCCACCTTCTCCCTGCCTCTCTGGGGCCAGGCCTGTGGGCAGTGAGGGGCCAGGGCTCAGAGCTGCCAAAATCCAGCTGACGCTGCACTTGGAGCACCGCTGGGACCAGCAACCCCGAGCACGAGGCCACCTCGCCAGCTGTTCCCACCAACCACCAAAACTGCCAGCAACACCCCACCAGTGCCTTTTTCCTGGAGGTTCCCAGCTCATGGCTTTTTCCTGGAGGTCCCCAGCTCATGGATGCAGCTGGGGGAAGGGTCTGACCATGACCCCGTAGAACCCCGGTGTCCTGGGACAAGGGCTCCAGGGATCCTGTCCAGCTCTGTAAACACCCGTCAGAGGGGAGGGCACTGGTGTCAGGCCACACCACGGGCAGAGACCAGTGGAGCTGAGCCTGCACACCTCAGGACCACCCTGAGCCCATCCCCATCCCTCACCTGCCCAGTCCTCCTCGGCTGGTGCATGCCAGCAATGATCTTGGGATGGAAAAGCTGCCCTGGAGAAACGGTGCTGCTCCTCTCCCAGAACAGACTCACTCTGAATACGTACTATTTTAAACTCTAACTTGCCAGATTTGGGGTGAACTTGCCTTGGCTGTGCTTGGGTCCAATACCCCATGCCCCAGAATCTGCGTTCAGCATCCCCAGGTAACCAGGGCTGGAGCAGGGTCTGTTTTCCTGAGATCCAGGGGAGGGAGATGAACAGCAATAACTGAAGGGCTGTAGTTCAGGTATTGGGTGAGAGCTCTTGAGGGTCTGTGGAGATATAACCAAGCCTGTGAGCCCCTGTGTGCCCATTTTTCCTTTGTGCCATCCCACTGGGAGCCCCAGCTGAGCAGCACCTGTGCTGCCTTCACATCCTTCTGGTGAGTCACCCAACAGCTCCCGGGGATGGCTTCAAAACACCAGAGGGCTCAGGGAAACTCCCAGAAATTCTGGGAGATGCACTGGCAACAGCTGTGGAGGCTGGGAGTTGGATTCTGTTTAGTAAAAGTGAGGCAAGGGGGTCCCTTTGCAAGTGCCAAGGGACATGTGAGGATGAGGAGCAGCTCCTGCTGCATGGGCAGAGCCCTTCCCAGAAGAAGGGATGGAAAAGACAGGGACCAGCTGCACTTGGTGCTGCAAAGCACCTGCACACAGCACTGGTGCCACCCAGGCAAGGCTCAGTGCTGCCACCAGGGTTGGAACTGGATGGGCTTTAAGGTTCCAACACAGACCATTTCATGATATCACTGCTGATGGCACCATCCAGGAGTGGGCAGCAGCCAGTGCCAGCTCTCAGCCAGCTCCCCATCTCGGTGGGATTGGGATCCCTGGTGCTGTGTTACCCTTTCTGTGCCCAGCTGCACGAGGCTTTTGGCTGGGCACCAGCTGGGAACCCCCTGGCTCAATGCTTTCTTCCCCTCCCAGCCGTGCCAGGTGATGACTCCATGAGCCCTGAGGAACAATCTCTGAAGCTTTCCAGGTGTTACCACCCCTCCTCTTGCAGGCATCTCCTTTGCTCTCAGTCCCAGACCCTCCAGCTCTCACAGCCTCTGGAAAAGCAAACTCACGCCTTGGGTGCCTGTTTTATAACAGATTTTCCTTTTCCAGTCCAGCAGAGCAGTCTCTCAGCTGTGCTTCCTGCTCATGCATCTTGTGCACATCCTTTTTTATCCCAGGGAGAGTGCTCCTGAGTGGCTTCTGGGGACAGGCACTGGTGCCAGCAGCAGCCTCAGCCACCCAGGCAGGTCCCCTCAGAGCACAGGGGATGTTTTGGGACTGATTCCCTGCACTGGGGCCAGTTTATTCTCTGCAGGACACATCAGTCTGCAGGGAAACATGTCTGACTATAAACGTCACTGGCATCTCCTCACTCCAAAATTGATCTCTGGGTTACCCACAACTGTTCAGATTATGAAAATGGAGAACAGAATATATTCTGGTTCTTTCCTGTATGCCGGGGTTGGGACTGCCCATACCTATGGGAGACAGGAAAATAGAGAGCTGAGTGTCCCACCCTGCCTGGCATGGGCAAAGCCCAACTTTGTGATGGGAATTCATACAAAGAGACCACAAAGAGTCCGCAAAAATGGGCAAAACTTCATTTCTGCTCCTCCTGGTGTGGCCACAGGGCAGAGACCCCCATGCACGGGGCTTCTGACAGTGTTCTTAGCAAAAAGGGTTTCAGAAGCACCCACACGTTTGGGGCTGTGTGTTCCCAAGAACCCATAAACCCTCCTGCATCTGTCCCCAAAAATTTGCAGCTCTGCAGCTCCAATCATGACCCAGAACCCACCCAGCCCTGGGGACCCTGCTGTTTTGCACCCTGTCCTGCTTTGCAGTGTGCCTGTGGAACACGCCAGACGTGCCTGGAGGAGTGTTTTTGGCCCAGCAGCTGCTTTCCCCACGCAGCATTGTTTCCCCAAAGCCCAGGAGAACAGCAGCACCTCCACACAACCTGACTCCTGTCAGAGCCAGCCGGCTCTGTCCTGCACTCAGGTGGTTGTTTCATCCCAAACTGGCTAATTCTTGCTGCTGCTTTTTTTTATTCTTGCGTTTGAAGGAGGGAGCAGAGAACAAAACAGCCCTTGGGGTGAAGTTACCTCCTTAATTAACAAGGCTGAGAGCTTTGCAGAGATTGTGCAGAAGGAGAGAAAAATAAGGAAAACTGGGCAAAACCGGAAAGGATTGGGTTCAGTTGTCAGACCAATTAACCTAGATCCACACTCTCCCCCTGGATGAATTGCTCGTTACTATGTAATTGCTCGGGCCCAGCTCCTGATTGAGAGAAATTAAAATCAGACACTTAACAAGGCAACCTGGTGTGGAGACGGGATGCAGGAGCTGCCTGGGGATTCCATCCACAAGAATTGAGAGAGAGCCTGAGCTTGGAGGATCTTGCTGAAATCAGCATTATCTGCCCCATTTGCACCACCCTGGACTCAAAACATGGCTGGGCTGGGGGATAATTTGAAAAGGCCCTGGGAGATGGTGAGAGGAGGAAAGCCCTGATTTAGCCAAGCATTTCAGCATCTGCACAATTGCGATGTAGCTGCAGGTCCAGCTCAGCTCAGTGCAGGATTTAGATGAAATATGAGGTGTGCTCAGTCAAAGTAATTTAGGAGTTCTTTTGTCTAAAGAAAAAATAAAACTCTTTGCAAACCCTTCTTGACTCTATGCTAGGACCCATCTGCCCAGAGAAGAGGGAAAATTCCATCATTACAGGCTTTTAAATTTATACCTAGTGAAAAAAAGCTACTAATCCTAATAAATCAGCCTAGGAAAACCAGCCTTTGCTGCAGCTGAGCACGTTCTTCCATGTGTAGGGCTGATGAGTTCACGTGCAGTGGGAAATTCAGACGCAGTGTTTGGGAAAGCTCAATGGTTTCAATATTAGCTTAAGAGTAGGCAAACATGTTTTCCTGCTGCTGAAGGAGAAGGGGATCTCCTTGTGGGAGCGTTGGCCTTTCCCATCCCCTGTGGTTCCATCTGCCTCTTTTCCTGCCTAGGAATTATCCGTGGAGCAAGGGAAGGCTGCAGAAAGCCCCAGGCATGGCTGCACCCCCAGCACTGCTGTGCTGAGGTGTGATCACAGCTCTGCTTCCAGCTGCTCGCCCTCCCGGCTCACCTTCCTGCAATATCTGCCTTTCCCTCATTCTGAGGGGAATTTTTGGGGTGCTGCTCCCGTGTCTGGCTTGTGCTGGGGTTCATCTTGTGTCCAGCCCCATGGCCAAGCCCCAAATGCTGACCCCCATCCTTGGCAAAACCCTACTGCAGTCTGTGCTTGCTATGCAATAAAAAACAGTATCCTTAAAGAAAAAAAGCCCTGGATACCCCAATTTCAGCAGTTTTAGCTTATCCTGGTGTCCGGTGCCTGCAGTCTCAGCCACCCCTGGAGCCAGGACAGCCACCCCAAAGGGCTGAACCCCAGTTACAGCTTTAACCCATCTGACTCACCTCAGCCATTTATGGTATCTGCTTTAATTTTTATTAATGAACCAGCTGTCCCAACGGGTCATAAAAACTACCACAGGTAGAGCTGCAAAGGATGAGAACAGCCCAAACCAACTGTACATCTCTAATTGGAAAACCCCAAAGAGTCCAGCAACACGTGTCTAAAGGAAAACCACCGGTGCTCTGGCTATGGCCACGTGTATTTATTGACATAGAAAACAGCCACCGTGTGTTTTCCACCTCCAGGCTCAGCCCACAGCCACCAACACCCTTCAAACATCCCTCGGTGGGATCCAGGAGAGTCTGAAGGGTCCATCCACACCCCGGCGGTTTCATCTGAGGCTGAAATGGGCTCAGGATTTTCCTATGAAGGCCCCGGGATTAAATTAAAGAGGATTTAAGCAGATGGTCGGTTCTCTGCTCATCGTAGTTGGCAAAATGGGAACCATATCTCTGAATTGTCTGCCTGCACTAATTAATGTTTGTACAGTGCTCTGTGCTGCAAACCGCTGCCGACGTGCTAACTGCTATCATTAGTATTATTACTAAGCTGTTTATGCCTGTTCCAGTGCTTTCTCTCCTCATCCCCAAGGGCTTTGCCTCTTTCCTGTGCAGATGTATGGGAAGAGGAATCAGCCCTCTCAGGCTCCAGCTCTACCCCCAGCTCAAATCCCTGGTTTGCAGGTAAAATGCTGTGCCCACAGCACTGGCTCCATGGTGAGGGCAGGGGCAGCCAGGGACCAGGAGGTTCTGCTCAGAGATGGGGTTTAGCATCATCCTGCCCAGCCCTGGGTGAGGTGGTTGTCTCAGTGCCCCTCCTGACTGCAAAATGGATGGGATGTTGCTTCCCTGCCTCCTCCATGTTCCCACAGGGAAAAGCTTTTTTGTGCTCTTAGGGGCTCTTTGCATCCTTCTCTGTCACTGCATGGCAAAGGGTTCTGTAGGGGAAGCGAGGGATCACTCATCCTTCCTAATGACCTGAGAGGAGACTGAGGAGCAGAGGAGTTCAGTGATGGATGAGCTCAGCCATGCTCCACGACAGGCCCTTGTCCCTGTGCAATAACCGAGCAGTGATGTCTGCTGCCAGCGGCAGGAGGGATGCTGCATTCCCTACAAACAACCCTCCTGCAAGACAGTGTTCTGCAAAGCTGGAGGATGGCTTCTCCCTTTCCTGCCCAGTGAAGCTTTCAGCAGAGAAGCAACTCACCAGAAATCATGGATGCTGCCTCTGGAAAGCAGTGAAAGGGCAACCATCGGCTCACGGGTGCACGGAGCAGCAAATGCTCCCCACATTGAAACCTCAGAGCTCCAGATCATGGAATGGCCTGACTTGGAAGGGACCTTAAAGGTCATGGGGTTCCAATCCCCTTCCATGGCAGGGGCACCTTCCACTAGACCAGGCTGCCCCAAGCCCCGTCCAAGCTGGCCTTGGACACTCCCAGGGATGGGGCAGCCACAGCTTCTGAGGGCTGTTCCAATTGCAGTCCCTCACCACCCCAGGCACAGATCTTTGACCTGATCAATGTTTCCAAGACCCTGCTTTGAAATCCTTTGCTCAATTTACCCGACCAGGCAGAACATTCCTGACCATCCCCACTGGCATCTTTCAGATACCAGAGTGGTTTTTTGTGACTTGTTTGGGAAAGAAACTGCCCAAAACAAGAAACTGGGACAATCCCTGAGAGGAACCAAATGAAATACAGAATGCAGGGAGCCAGGTAGCCAACCTGCTACAGGGACAGCATTCCCAACCTTGCTCCCTCAGGGTGAGGAAGGCACCTTCACTGCCCAAACAGTGAGATGACTTGGCCCAGGACTGATGTGATGCTTCCAAAGGGAAGTTTAGGGTGTGAATCATCCTTATTTTTCCCCCATAGCAAATGCATGAGATGAAATGAGACTCAGAAAGCTGGATGTGGGATGCAGGCAAAGCAGACAGCTCCTGGAGCAGGAACACCAATCACTCCAGCCAGGACAGGCCCCAGTCTTGCCCCGGGCCTGGCTGCATTTGCTTTGCGGAGGTTGTTTAGCCCAAACAAAGAATCACAGAGAAAAACAGCTCCGGCAACCAGGCTATCAACATTTTCTGCGTGGTTTGAATTATCCGTGACTTTTGACCCAAGATTAAATCTAGTGTGTAACTGGTGGTTATATATTGAGTCATATGAGCAGCCTAATCGCAGAAACCCCATGTTCTCCAAGCAGCCCGAGCCCCGTCGGGGCCGACTGCGAGCCACTCACGTTTCCCAGCCAAGGCACCCTGCAGCTTTTGCATCATCCTTTTAATTCAACACTTACAAAGCATTTTTTTCATCCCACCGCTATCTCAAGCCCAGAACAAAACAAACCCAGCGACACCGTGAGCAGCCAGCCCAAGGGAGCCAGATTTCCCAGGAAGTTCGGCCTCCGGGCGGCTGCTCCAGTGTCTGGTGGAGGGCTGGGCTCACGCTGCAGTGTTTTTCTCAGCAGGAGCTGTCTCTCCTCTCTATCCTCCATCAGCAATTCTCCTGATGCGCATAGAAATTGCCTTTTGACTTCTAACTCCAGTGTAATTTGGGTGAAAATGAGCACAGGAGTTGGAAAGTGTTAGTGGGGGGTACGTGGCACGAAAAAGGGCTCTCCTGGGGTGCAATGCTGGCTTTGATACCCACTGTGAACACAACGGGGCTTGGCACAGCATGGCCCTGGCTCTCCCCAAACTAATTTTTAGCTGTTTGCACCTGCCTTCCCTCTCCTTAGGGCTGTGGGAGGCTGAATTGCTTCACCTCTCCTGGAGAGCCTGGCTAGGAGCTCTGAAAGGCTGTTATCAGCCACAGGGATCGGGTATTGCTCCTGCCAGTACAATCCTGCAGGCTCCCAGGGTATTTCCCAGAACCGGTGGCTGGGATGGGGCTGGCACAGCCCGTGTGTGCTGGAACTCTTTGCCATTCCTCTGCCCGGCCAGCAAGGCCAACCTGGAGACCTGGGGAGGACCCAAAAAGGGGATGATCCAGGGTCTGCCCAAACTCTGGTGAGTGGGAAGTGTGTTGGAAGAAGTATGCATCGTGCAGGGGGGTCCCATGAGCTCACACACAAGGATAAACTAAGGCTAAATCCTCTCTTTCCTCCTGCAATAACTCACTGGCTGGTGGAAACCCTGCTGGAAGAGCGTGACATCAGCACGGACTGGTTGTCAGTCTGGTATGGAGGTGCTCAAGAGGCATTTCATCACCAAAGGCTCTTTGTCTGGAAGGCCAGCCACTGTCTCAAACTGTCCCAGGAGGGATGCTAGTGATGTCCCAGGTTTAAAAGGGGGACAGCTCCATCCTGATGGCCCCAGAACCCACCTGGGATTCCCAGAGGAAAGGGATCCCCAGACAGTGCTGGCTTCAGTGCGACCCCACATGTCCCAGCATTTCAGTGTCCCCCAGCTCATGGCAGACCCCAAATTTGCACATCTGATCCCATTGAAGGGACATCTCCACGTTCCCTCATGTTGATCCCACCCCCCAGGAGAATGCCCAGCTCCTTGCTGGTCTGAACTGGTGCAGGTATCAGGGCTGAGCTTTCACCTGCTCTTGGTCAAGGTGGTTCTGCAACACTTTGCAGTGAAAATACAGAAACAGCTGGAGGGGAAAAATACCTGGTTAGTAAACAGAGCTGAGCAACTGCAGACCTTTCACCCAGGAGAGGAGGAGGAGGGCAGAGACAGCCTGGGAGCACCCAGGGTTGGATTTCAACACCCTGCAGAAGACAAGATGCTTGTATTGAATGTATTTAATTGTCTGGGTGGCAGCCCTGTGAGGGGCTGTTTGATCTGGCTGCAGAGCCCTACATGGATAAGGAGGAGCTGGATGGGAAGGGAGCAGTGACAATCAAGGGATGAGGAGAAGAGGTTGGGATTTGGGGTTGGCACTTGGGGCTGGCTTTGCCCTCTCCCCTCCCTGCCTCCCTGCAGAGGAGGGTGATGGTGTAAGGAGAAGAGGTGCCTGAGGCAAGGGGCTGTCCCAGATCCCAGTTACTCGGGAGCCCTGTATTTCCACAGCTCCTCTGCTTTGTGTAATTCCTGAACGACTTCCCTGAGTCCAACACCACATCTGCTGCCACTCCGCATGACTTGCTTTGTCTTTGGGTCACCTGGTGTCCCCTGTGGCACTGCCAGCTCCTACCATGTCCCTCCTGGATGTGGCAGATGAGCAAACCTCTGAACTAGAGGCAAAAATTTGCGTTTTAAATTCTCATGTCTGTTTTTTTTCCACGAGGAGAAGGGGTGACTGAACATATGCACACTGTCACCCATCCTGTGGATGCCACCGGTGTCCTCAGGGGACACTTCTCTGCCCTCAGAGCTTTGTCCCACATGGCCAGGTAAGGTCATGCTGGGACAATCCTAATGCCAGGGTTCCTTTGGTGCTGGCTGTGACAGCTCTGTCCCGCTCCACCTCCACCATAAATCACGGCAGGCTATAAATCCCTGCCAGCACTCAGGGACCTGTCCCCTGGGAGGGCAACGGTTCAGCCCTGAGGCAGCAAAAACAAGGATCATGTTTTTCACAGGGACAATATCACCCAGAGGCACAAACAAGACCCTGGAGCAGGGGGTGCTGGCACTGAGGCACCTCAGGGCGGCACCGATCCAGCCAGACCCGTGCAGGGACAGCTCAGGGCACAAACCTTTGGCAGGGCAGATAATCCCTGCTGAATTTGGTCCCTGACCTGACTTCTGCATGAATCCTCATGTCAGCACAAGGAAAAGGGACTGAGCAGGGCAATGAGGACACAGGGCAGAAATACGTTGTGTTTGGGGTTTCAAGGAAATGCTGGGTATTGCTGCCCTGCAGAGGGACTGTGGCCAAAGGGGACAGGGATGGAGCTATCCTGGCTGTCCCCGCTCCTTCCCTAGCCCCTATCCCAGCCCTGTGCTTCACCAACCCCACTGCTCCCAGCCCCATAGCAGCTCCCAGCCTGTGGGGACCTGTCTTCACCCAGCCTTGGTTGAGCTCAGCCAGGAGAAGGATTTGGGGAGATTTGGGGAGATTTTGGACCAAACACCACAGGACACACAGCCTCAACCTTGCTTTCCATGGTACAGGCTGTTGAGATCAGGTTTAATTTTCCTAGTAAACTCCTGAGAGCAGAAATTACATGGGAATCTTGATTTTCTTTTTAAAAAACCCTCTTTCCCTGCTGTGACAGCTGCTACAGGAAGCCCAACAGGGCAAAAAGTGGTATGAATTTGTCAGTGAAGACATTAAATGGGATCTCAGCACACAAAAGGGGCAGAAGACCATGGAGGGCAAGCACAAGTGGCTCACAGGAGTTACTGGCACAATCCAGGGATTTGCTGGGAAATGCTGCAGGAGCCTCCGTGCGCCTGCACGTGCACCAACGTGGCAGGACCCGTGTGATTTCTCATCGTTGGCCGCTCACAATCTCTTCCACAGGAACCAGGCAGATTATTTCTCCATTTGTGGGTGTGGGAGGTTGATAAGGAGCAGGGCCAGGAAGCAGAGAGACTGAGATTTTTGTCCTTGGGGTTGTTCCAGGGCAGGCGGTGGGTGACAACAAAGTGCCAGATCCCCACCTGCCATCAGGGGTTGTAGTGATTCACTTTTTCTTCTAGAAATTACCTTTTCCATGCTGGAGGAACAAAATACTCTCATCATCTGCTGCCTGCCCACCTCATGGCCAACAGATATATTGAGCAGTGAACCACTGCCAGCCCTGTACAGGGAGAGACTGCCCAGAGTTCTTCCTAATTTTGGTGCAGAGTCACAGTGTCCCTAATTTCTGTGACTCAGAGTCCCCTGGTCCTTGAGTAAGGACCAGCTGACCCTGCTTGTGGCTGGTTGTGGGATTCAACCCCATTTCCCCCCATTTTGTGAGCATAAGCCTGGCCTTTCTGCAAGCCCCAGCTGCTCCCTGCCCTCCTGTCCCCAGCCTTGTCCCCACAGCACAGCCCAGGGTCGCTGCCAGCACCTCCTTGGCGGCCACGAGCTGGGTTTTAGAGGTGAGACAAGGCACAGGCACCAGGATTCCTTGAATGCTGGTTTTCTAGCTCAGTGCCCTGTGCTACCCAGGGCAACAGTCACATTTTTCGTGGAGCAGCACCACAAACTCCCTGACCTCCCTGGGCTCCCCAGCACGTGAGCCGTGGCGAGAGCCAGGGGGTTTCCAGCTGAGGGCTGAGTGAGAGCTGCTCATCCCCGCTGGTGCTCCCAGGGGAGCTTCCCCAGCCAGCCTGGCTGCAGGAGAGGATGGGGAGAGCTTTGGCATCTGCTGACGAAGGATAAAATGCAAAGGATGCAAAGGAGCAACGAGGTTGCCCTGGGTGTCATAGCGTGGTCCCCACCCCCGCCTCCGCCAGGAGGCTGTAACATCCCAGGAACAGCCTGAAGGTCCCGTTCCAGCTCCCAAACTGAAAACAAAAGTGCATCTTGTTCCCATCCTGTTTTCAAAGCCAGAAAGGTCAGGGCCATGAGAGCCCTGCCAGGCTGGGCAGCACTGCCAGCTCCTGTCGCCTGCCCTGACCTCAGCTCCGGCAGGGACAGACGTGTCCCACTGCTCCCCCTGGACACAGCTCCTCGCTGGCAGTGCTGGGATGGTGACAGCTGGGGGTGTCCCCAAAAGTCTGTGTTTGGAGAATCTTGTGCCCAAGTTCATGATTTTGTTCCTGCTCCCTGCACTGCGTCAGGAGAGGGAAGGGAAGGAAGATGTGGAGCTGCTGGAGCAGGTCCAGAGAAGGCCACAAAGATGCTCCAAGGGCTGGAGCAGCTCTGCTATGGGGACAGCCGGGGGTGAGAGAGAGCTGGGGGTGTTCAGCCTGGAGAAGAGAAGCCTCCAGGGAGACCTCAGAATCCCTTCCAATGCCTAAAGAGGCTTCAAGAGAGCTGGAGAGGGACTTTGGACAAGGGCCTGGAGTGGCAGGACAAAGGGGAATGGCTTCTCACTAACAGAGGGCAGGGTTAGATGGGATATTGGGAAGAAATTCCTCCCTGGGAGGGTGGGGAGACCCTGGCACAGGTTGCCACGAAAAGCTGTGGCTGCCCCTGGATCTCTGGAAGTGTCTAAGGCCAAGTTGGAAGGGGCTTGGAACAACCTGGTCTAGTGAAAGGTGTACCTGCCCATGGCAGGGGGTTGGAGCTGGGTGACCTTTAAAGTCCTTTCTAATCCAGGCCATTCCATAGTTCTGTGTGTGGGAATGCTGTGTCCAGGAGGACTACACTATGGAACCCTTGTGCTCAGCACAGCTCCAAAGCCTTCAAACCCCTCCTGCAAAACACCATCAGCTCCTGAGAGTTTCCCTGCCACTGTGAAGGGATTTCCTAATTCATCTCCAAATTCCCCAAGCCCTTAGAAAGCTCTATTCTCATTAAATTAAGCCATCATTAGAGGTGCTGGTGCTAAGGGCTCTGTGGGCAGCCCTCCTGCTGGGATGGGGAGGAATGGAAAGGATCCATATGTCAGGAAGAGTAGCATGGACCTGCCATTGCCACGTCAGGCTCTGAGTGATCCCACTCCTCCCCGTGCCCTGTGCCTGCACCACTGCTGCCTGCTCAGCGGAGATTATTAGCAGAGAAAATCGTTAGGCACAGGGCTGGGAGCTCAAGGGACACGCGAGTGCCTCTGTCACTTGGAAATCAATCCCAGCCATCCGCCCAAGCCGAGCTTCCTCCAGCCCGGCTTGAAATGACAGCAGTTTCACTCCGTCTGGGAAGAGGAGGAGGGGTGGTTTCTGCCGGTCCGGCGCTCAGTGGGATTTGCTGCCTTCCGGGTACCAGAGCAAACAGCTGTGTTTTGCCCATGGACCTCAACCAGCATCCACAGCCGAGCCCTGGGAAGAAAATTCTGCCCCAGAGCCCTGTGGAGGAGGCAGAGTTTTGGGCTTTTGAGCCAGAAACTGGAGGAGACTGGGAGGATGTCATGAAGGGGCATCACGACTTGCTCACCCCCTCACTTTCCAGGAGTGGAAAGGGGATACAGGCACCTGCAGGCTGAGCAGGCAAAGCTGTTTGCACACCATGGAATTCTTATTCTCAGGGATAGTTGCCCTACCTGACCCTGCAGCAAACAGAGGGTTTTCGGGTACCCCATTGCTGTTGTTAGGGAGCAGCACACCCGACAGCCGGGTCCCTCTGATCTGTCCCCAAGGCAGATTTGGCATTCTTGCTCACAGCGTATTGACATTCATTTTGACCTTTTGAATCACAAGGATGTTCTGTCCTTCCCAGCCAAGTACAGCCCGGATACCCCGTGGGTGGATTATACTGTATATACAGTGCTGCAAACAGGGAGCTGGCAGAGGAGAAGTGTTTGCGTGCTCGCAGGGGTGCGGCGGTGCTGGGATGAGGACGGGGAGCTGCTGCCAGCACCTGGTTTTCCTGCCAGGGTGCCCGAGTGCATGTGGCACCGCGGGAGGAAGACGGTGATGGTGGCAGGAGAAATGCCAGCAGCTGGTTTGGTGGCGAAGAAAGGATCCTGCAAAAGCGGGAGCCGCCCCCTCGCCACCAGCTCCCGACTGCTGCCGGATCCCCGCGCTTCCCGTCCTCCAGCTAATTGCGCCTTTTGATTTGAGGGAACGTGAAGAACTGCAATTAGGAGACAACATGCAAAATTGGCCATGAGAGCCCAGCTGGCTCCCAAGGACAGTGCTTTGGGTGCTCTTGGCCACTCAAATCCCCCTTTGGGCAGCATCAGAAGCTGTTTCGTTACAAAAGCTACACCAGCCCCAAAAGCTCAGGCTGGTACGACAGGCAGTGTGTTCCCAAAGGTGAAAAATTAGCATGTAATCCGTGCCCTGGCACAGACCACGTCCGAGGATGGCAGGGCATGAAGCAGAGAGTGGGGTACAGGTGCATGAATTTGGGGGGCATCATCCCCCTCATCAATTCCCTGCGCAACCCTTAAGAGCCAGAGCAGGTCCCTGGCTGGGGCTGCCTCCTCCCTGCCCTCTGCAGTTTTGGCAGAGGGCTCCCAAGCCTGGCCAGGGAGCAGGCTTTGCCACAGGGCCAGCTCCATCCAAGGCTGTCACAGCCTGGATCCAGCCACCCTGCAGCTCCATGGCGCCAGGAAGGCTGTTGGCTTCATGCTCCCAGCCCAAATGTGTTACTTATCTCTCCCCTTTCTTGCCCTGACGTATTTTTTCCTCCCTCTACTTTTCCAGACAGCTCATAGGACTCTTATCTTAAACCTCAAACCACTCTTTCCCAAAGCAAAATCAGCACCATCTTTTGCAAACTCATTTCCGGGGGCTTGTGCATTACATGAGGGGCACAAGTGACAACCTGGCAGCCAAACCCTTTTGCCTGACATCTTTATGCCACATGGATGTCCTTAAACCCCTTCCAGCCACCAAGGCAGGAGTGTTAATTCAAGGGATGCTGCTCTGAGAACAGGTTTTGCACTTGACAGTTGTCTGCAGCTGGTTTGTGGAGAAGAAGGGAACAGCAAGTGAGGTGCAGAGTCCAGGGTTGAGCTGGGAGCTGTGGGATGGGATGGATGGGATGCACAGCCTCTGCTGATGCTGACTCAAACCCACGTGTTTGTGAGCATGAGCGGAGTGGGAATGCCACAGCTGGCTGCTCAATACATCCTGCAGCACAGAGCAATTACCAGCAGCCATTCCAGGTGCCGGATGGGGTGCAGGGAGAGAAGCACCACGCTTCTGCCTTGTTCAAATGCTGTCCCTGCTGCCAAGCCAGCCTCGTGTGCTTGAGCAGCCCCAACCAGACGTGGTGGATCCTCGGGTCTTGCAAAGTACTTGTGGGTGGAGGAGAAATCAATGCCCAGTCAGGGGTTCCTGCCACGTGGCTGCTTCATCCAACCCATCCCACGGGGGGAGAGGGTGACGCTGCGGTCCTGGCTGGCTGTGTGTCCTGGCAGCACGGAGCAGGTCTGCCTGATGAACAGGGTGGGGAGGCTGTGACAAACCCTGCTGTCTGCAATGGCATTGCAGTGGCAAACCAGGGGCACCACCAGAACACACACAGCTCATCACACTGAGCAGGGACTGCATGATAACAGTGATTCCTGGGGTTCCAAGAGGAAGAGGTTTCTGTCCGCTCATCTTCCCACTCCACCCTGTGACTGCCCAGTTTATGAGCCTGTTACAGAGCTTAAAACAT
Organism: Picathartes gymnocephalus; assembly: GCA_013390045.1. Classification (NCBI taxonomy): domain Eukaryota; kingdom Metazoa; phylum Chordata; class Aves; order Passeriformes; family Picathartidae; genus Picathartes; species Picathartes gymnocephalus. The sequence goes on from WEKY01033600.1 coordinate 172,773, forward strand.
TACAAAACTTGTCAAATGGAACAAAAGAGAGACCTCAGAGATCCCCCCTCCTCTGGAGCACATGATGGCCTGTTCAAGCCTCTCTGGATTCCTCTGTCTGGGGAAAGGCTGGAGCAGGAGCCCACGGGATTGGCAGGGAAACAGACCTGTGGGTTTTCATGGAATAACTCTGTGCACACACACACACATGTTCACGTGGATGTGCATGCCTCCACGTGTGTATGTTTGTGTGCATCCACGTGCAAGCACATCCATGCAAGTGCACACACATTTCCAGCCCTCTGCATCCAGAGGGACAATGGCTTGTCGAGCTGGAAGAAGCCCATTTGGAGACAAAGCTCCCTGGGGATTTGCCTGTTTCAACAGCACACTGAAAATCCTATGTTTTCATGTCATTGTATCCAGGTTGCCTCTTGGGAATAGTCCCTGTCCCACACCTTGTCCCAAAGCAGCCTGGCAAACCAGCACTGTGGTCAGCGGAGCCTCAGCATGGGGATTTTGCTCCAGGTGCCCAGATCCAGCCTGGTTCAGCCTTTCCTGGCTCAGAGGAGCCGCTTTCCAGCCCTGAAATAGCAACTTAGATGATGCTCTCGGCAGCTGGGCATGATGATGCAAAATACTCGTTATCCAGCAGGAACAATTAGACTTATGGCAATTATCTCTGCAGTTGCTGAGAGATGCCGGAACGGGCCAGCCAGCAGCCAGGTCCTGGTGTAATCCCTGGGTGGGAGAGATGTGGTGCCCAGCCTTGCCATGAGCTGCCATTGCCGTGGAGGGCAGTGGGAGCATCCCAAGAGCTTCCTACAGTGCCAGGAGGGCTGGTTTTGCACGGGAGTGAGGGCAAGGATGGGTCAGTGTTTACCTGAATGCCAAATATTCCTCTCTAATGACATTTGTTTGCATTTGGATCAGTGATGAATGGGCTGAGCCATACTGGGGTAAGAAAATGGTGTTAGGGATTGAAATGCTTTGAGTGATTCTTTGTCCTCCCTCTCTGCTGGATGCCCTCACAGGAGAAGCCAGGTTGGGCTCAGCTAATCCACAAAGTAGAAATGAGCAAGAGCTGGCTCCAGGCTGGATTGAGCCATGGGGCACCTGATGGTCACTGAGCTGGGCAGCAGCTGCTGAGCTGGGCTTACTTCTTTGGGTAAAAAAGTCAGGGTTTTTGCTGAGAAATGCCCATGGGGTAAAGGCAGAAAGGACAAGTTCATTCATTTCTCAAGTCAGAACAACAAGGAGGATTTTTCTTTTCCCCCTTGACATTGTTTGAAAACCTTATTTTGACTCCCCTGAAGCTGCTTGGAGCCAAACCCCCAAACCAATCCAATCCCAGTAAACAACTCCTCCTTGGATAAATCAGTGTGCAGCCAGGATAGAGAGAAAGCTTTTGGGCAGGATGGGACATGGCTGAGCATTGGAGCCCCAACTCAAGGAATGCCCAGGAGCAAGGAAGTAGGAGCTGGAGCAATGCAGGAAGCCTGCTCTGGGAAACTTCTAATGAAAACTTTATCTGAGACAAAAATGTCACCACATCCTGGCCTTGTTTGTGCCGCAAGAGTCAGCAAACTTCCCAGGAAAGTTTAGCTACCTGGTCATCAAAACCTCCCCGATATGCCTTGTTTATTAGCAGCTAAACATTAAGCCCTTGGCAAACAGGGATCCTTGGGGCCAGGGACACGTGGCTGTGACAAGCCACTCATGGGTGCCAGCGCCAGAACTGGGTGGGAGCTGCTGGTGTGGCTGAGGAGGGGGACAGGCTACTCCAGGTGGGGCATGGCAGCGTTGTGGGGATGCCCAGGGCTCATAAAGCCCAGGGTCAGGAGGAGGAAGGCTCAGCAGAACACTGCTCTTGCCATGGCCCTGCAGAGATGCACCATTCCCCAGGTCAGGGGAAGGATTAAATGGTTTCTCACTGGAGCTGGAGGAAGACTTCTCCATCTCCCAAAATGTGTCTCTCATGGTGCCAGTGCTGCCCCAGAAACCCACTGCTGTGCCATGTAAAATTATTCTTTAAGGACACCTGACTGATCTTGCAAAGCCCGTATAAATTTAGTCTCATTTCAGTAATTAGGCCAATTATAGCAAAATGTTGTTTGCAATTCAAGTGAAGGATGGGCTAAAATCTTAATCAGATGCTTTTTCTGTGGTGCCAAAACGAAGTCTGAACAAAGCTCCTTTCCTCTCCCCTGTGTTAAGTAACCCAAGAGAAACATTTTGAAGGGCTCCAGCATCAGGTAATGGCTTTTTCTGTCATGCTTGAAGGGACCCTGACAAACACACAAACAAAGCCTGACCCACTTTAGGAGAATAAGGACTCACTCCAAGAAAGGGAGCTGGGATTTCATTAATGTCCTTAATGTGGCTCCATTAGTGAGTGTCTGCTACATTCATCCAGGTAAATTTATCTGTCCTCTGTGACACCTGCACTGTGTCCTTGTGCAGGGCAGTGGTGCCCCGAGATCCACGGATCCACAAGCACAGGGATACAAGAGCATGAGGATGCACTCAGGGATGCACCCAGGAATGTACAAACACACAGGGATGCGTGTGCACAGGGATGCACACAAATGTGCTCTCCCACTCCAACACCTTCCCAACATGCATCCAGGAGCTCAGGAAAGAAATCCTTGCCTGAGCTGAGCCCTGGCCTCCAGTGCAGGCTCTTGCAGCATCGCTTCAAGGCCACGATTGCATATTGAGAGTGAAACTGCTGCTGCCTCATGTTTTTGGCGGCACGTGTTCGGAGGCTCACTCATTATTTGTAAATAATGGCAGGGACGTTGCTGACTCACCACACTGCAGCAGGAGCCAGCAGGGATCCAGGGCTGCTTTTGCCCAGTGGTAACAAGGGCACTTCCCTCTGCAGGCGTAGGTTTCCTCAGGGACACCCCAAATTCACACTCCAAGTTCCTCTCTTGCTCCTGCAAGGTGACTTTTGCCCCTTTGCCCTGGGTGGAAAGCAGCCTGGAGTGTTCAAGCCTGGCTGTGGGATGATGTTGTGGGATTCTGCAGGGACTGGTGGCTCCCAGGACTCACCACTCCAGGATGCCGCAGGGGCACAGAGCTGCCCAATGGAGACAGTGAGATCCAGAGCCACCTGCAGCTGGAGCTGGGCCAGGCTGGGGGCTTCGGCCGCTCCGGCTGCGTGCTTTCCTGGATCCATGCTTCTGCGTAGCTGACCTTGTGCAAGAAGCCCTCGGTGCTCCCTTTGCCCACGCAATGGCCAGGGTGCCTCCCCTGGAGTGGCCTGAGCCAGCCTCCGTGTTTGGTCAGCAGTGGGGTGGCATTGGAGAACATGGTGAGGTCACTGGACACTCCCTGTGGCCTTGAATCATCCCTACTCACCTTCCCAGGCTCAGAGCACTGAAGCACTGGCCTTCACAGCCACGCCAATGCCCTGCAGCGGCACCCAACCTGGTGCTACAGGCAGCCTGGCCAAGCCTGCTGTGCCACCTCTTGTCCCAGGCTCTGCCCTGCACACTGGGCTCTCCTTGAGGGTGGCATCTCCCAGGCCATGGGATGATGGCCCTCCTTCCACAGCAGCCCAGTTTCCCCAGCAGCCAGCGGCTCCAGGAGGCTCTAGGGTACTGTGGATGTCTTTGGTGCTGCTTGTTTGAATCTTAAATGCACCTGGGGCATGAGCAGCTCTGGGAGCATGCTGGGGAGCAGGGCTGAGTGTTAGGGGCAGTCAGACCTCCAGAGCCTAAATCCCTCTGGAAAAACACAGTTTCAAAGGATGAAGCTTGGCTTATGAGCCCCCACTCCCATCAGCATCCCCATGAGAAGACTGAGACACCAGGGCCTGAAATGGTCCCAAGAGTCAAGACAGGGCAGAGCTCAAAACCAAATTCACATCTGGCAAAATTAGGGAGATCTTGGCCATGAACCTGAGCAGTTGCAGGGTCACAGCCATGACCTAACAAAAAGGTGCTCTGACCACAGCCAAGGGCTGCAGCTGTAACTTCTCATTCCTATCACCCCCTCCCAGGTGGACACAACCCTGACAACACCTCCCTGACTGAGCAATACAGACTTATCCCACCACAGCAGCTTAGCAAGACCGAAATAGAAAATTCAGCTGATGATGCAGTGCAGGAGCAGGAGGAAGAGATAAAGTTCAACCTGGTGATAGCCACATAGTAAAAAACGATAACAGAGCTGGTGGCAACAGCACAACAAGCTCCAGATGGTCCAACAGCAAGAAGCGGAGCCCAGTGAAATGTCAGACCATCAATATAAAAACATCAAGTCATTGTAAGGAAATAGTGCAAGGCACAGAGTCACCTGGTGCTGAATTAAATAACTGGTGGTAAATACCTCAAAAGTTCCCTTTGGAAGAGGACAAGAGGTACAATCTGTACAGAAATGACAGGAAAAGAAAGAATAACATTGGTATCATAAAGACACAGGCAATAACAAAAGAGACGCTGGATACAGATTATTTGATCAGCTGGGTCTTAGGATAATGGGTTAATGAAATGTCTGGGTGAGCAATGAATGTACACAGAAAATCAGATTGTTTGGAAACATTCACACATTTCGAAAACTGCCTGTCCACCCAGTGAATTGTACAAAGAGCCACAATTAAATTGAGGAACAGGTCGATCATTTGCACTTCTGGTTTATTACCAAATCCAGGGGGAAATTATTTATTTCATTCATCACTAAGTGTCTTTGTTCATGCTTTAGCTGCCTCACATGGAGTTTTCACTCCATGTGAATGAGTTGCTCATTCAAACCCTTCTGCTGAGGAACTGATAGCGGGTGAAAAAATCCAGAATGAAAATTAGGGAGAACTGGAAGCTACCACCAGCTCCTCCTGAGAACAGCAGATGGGCTGACACAGCCCTCCCATCTGAGATGGAGACCCCAACACAACTGCAAAGGGATTTGGAAGGAACTGCGCTACAAGGACATAACAAAGGTCATCAAAGTCACCCCCTTGGGACACAGGTCTCACAGCTTGGAACTCCATAAGGACACATGAAGATTTGGGCACAACAGCACTGCCCCTCACCTGAGGTCAACACTGTCTACACACCCACAACACCAAAAATCTTTTCCCTGCTAGACCTGTCAACTGCTCTCAGCGCTCCCTGCAGCCCTCACCAGGGATATGAAGACACTGTCATGCTACAGACCACAGCTCTACTGTGCCCTAGTGCAGGCTGAGATTCACACGGTTGTTGCAGTGTCTTTTGTTTGTAGAAATGGTTTACTCCCCTCTCCCCTATGTTATTGGTTTATCCCTATGTTCTGTCTATCAGCTCGTTGGTCCCCTCCCCTGACCATGCTGTACATGCCTCTGCAGCTGTCAATTCCACTCCTCTCCTGACGTCTTCTCCAGAGAATTCTCCCTTCCCCGACTCCCCATTGGTTTGTTCAAATGTCCCCCCTCCTCTTGATCCTCCCCATTGGATTGTATCCCCGTGACTCCACCCCGGGTTCCTCCCCTATCTTTTCCCTGTTTCCCTATCCCTGAGATTGTTCCTCCCCCTTGCACCACCCCTTGTTAGAAACCCCTGCACACCCGGTGTCGGGGTCTTTGGTCCTCGGAACCTCCTGAAGAATAAACCTTTTTGGAACCTATCGCAGACCTCCCTCTTCTCCCTGCTTCCACCAGCGCCCTGTAGCCTGCAGGCTGTCGAGAAGTCTGCACCCTCGGTCAGGTCGTGTGCCTGTCAGGGTAAACCGGGACAGCCACTAACGCGACACGGTGAGCCCCTGGGCAGCTCCCACAGCGTCACATGGTGACCACACAGTCTCATCTGACCAATTCACCTGCATCTCCAGTGGTGGAGGAGCCTGTTGAGCTTCACCCAGAGTGTGAAACACCTTCGCTCTCCCCTGCACTTGCCACAAGACACGACAAGCCCCAAAGGACAGAGGAGGGTCACCTGGGGGAGCTGGAGGAGCTGTTCCCACAAGGAAGAGAAGGCAAGAGGCAGGGACACACCAGTTAGATAAAGCTGTGTTCCAGCACTTTGGGAACACGAGACTCCTAATGGGAATGGAAAGGCAAAAAGAAATGCTGATTGACAGCACTTTAGGTACTGAATGGTATCTGCATGTTGTCACCTGCTGGAACAAGTGCCTGACTCAACCATCAGAGGCAGGCATCCAGCAGCCCAGCAATTATTGCTGCCCTCCTCCAGAAAGCCAAGGGGAGAATTAAAACCAGCACAGTACTGAGGGAAGTGTCCCCTATGGAGCTTGAATCAACTCTTGCTTTAGAAACAGCCCTTAAAAAGAGGCAGAAATGAACTTCTTGGCTCAGCCCCATCTGAAGAACACAGCATCCTGTGCCTCCTGCTTGGCTCAGGCAAGGGCCATAAATACCACCAACCTTCCCACAGGGTTCTGCTCAGCGGAACCTGGGTTCCCCCAGGCTCCTTTGCACATTCCAGCATCAGTTCCTGAACCAGGACCTATTCCTGACAGTAGGAACAAAGTGAGCGATTGCATCTGCTATATTTAGAGCAAACAGCCAATACCCCCCATTAAAATGGTTGCCAGCATTCTCATTAGATGTATAAATAGCCTCTGTTTGTTTTCAGAAAGAAATTGGTTTAAAAAAGAAAATTGCCTTCCCAGTCCTCCTCAGCCTGTAACAGTTGAGCAGGGAGGCCTATTTCAAATGAAAAATTAAATTACACATTTTGTAAAGCCAAACCAGGAATAAAAGCTCTCAGCTGTGGCTGGTATTATCCATGCTGTGATGCTTTGTGTGGATACAGGGGTTTGAGCACAGGAGCAGCACTTCACTGAAGCCAACTGAGGCTGCTTGGTGCAGAGGGGCATCACGCTCCCTCTCCCAGCCTCGACCCCCTGCAGGTCAGTCACACCAGAGCTCCATTTCTTCACAGAACCCTGGAATGGTTTGAGTTGGAAAGGACCTTAAAGATCACCTGCTTCCAATCCCCTGCCATGGGCAGGGACAGTTTCTGCTAGACCAGGTTGCTTCAAACCTTGTCCAGCCTGGCCTTAGACACTTCCAGGGATCCAGGGGCAGCCACAGCTTCTGTGGGCAACCTATGCCAGGGCTTCAGCACCCTCACAGGGAAGAATTCTTTCCCAATACCCCATCTAACCCTGCCCTCTGGCAGTGGGAACCCATTCCCCCTTGTCCTGTCACTCCAGCCCTTGTCCAAAGTCCCTCTCCAGCTCTCTTGGAGCCCCTTATGCAGTGCAAGGGGCTCTAAGATCTCCCCAGAGTCTTCTGTTCTCCAGGCTGAGCAACCCCAGCTCTCTCAGCCTCTTCCCTCTTCTTCCCCCTCTCCCAGCTTCACAGCAGTCCCAGCCCTGACATCGCACTTCTGTTCTTCCTCCAAATTCCTCCAGTCCCATCCAACATTCCAGCTTGCTTTCTTTCTGATGCTGGTCATGCTTTCTCCCTTGAGCAGAAAGTCTGGTCCCGTGAAAACATCTGTCCTGAAGGCATTTAAAGGACCACATCCCCATCATCCAGTCCATATCGTCCCCATGTGCATTAAAGTCAAACTGAGGATACCAAATAACAAAAAAACATGGTGGAAAGCTGAGATATAAGAGACAGCGAAACCCTGCTGTGGTTATTTACACAGAATAATGCAATTTTCCCCTCAGATTTGGCTTACTAAAGAGAGATGTACAGAGCCTTGGGACACCGATCCAAGTGCACTGAGATGCTGGGAGCCACGACCAGCCCACAGATAGCTCCTGGGACCCCTTGGTGGTTCCTGGGATCCCTGGATGGTTACTGGGACACGGGGATGTTTTCTGGGACCTCTGGGTGGTTCGTGTGGTCCCTGAGTGGTTCCTGGGACACTTGGATGGTTCCCGGCACCCTTTCTCCTCACGCTGCCCTTGATAGTGCGGAACTCCACAGCCTCTCCTTCAACCCCTCACCTCCTCTGTGGGGCTCGGATGGGAGGTGGGATCACTGTGGGGGAACAGAGAGAATCACCGGGGTCGCAGGGAGGATCACCGGGGTGCTGTAGCGGGAATCAACAGGGGGGAACGGAGAGGCATCACTGGACGGTCTCAGGGGGATCACTGGAGGCTTCAGGAAGGGGGTCTCAGAAAGGATCACCTGCGAGGTGCAGGGGGATCACGGGGGGCACAGGCGGGATCACTGTGGAGGCAT
>WEKY01033600.1:188957-237409 GCA_013390045.1 Picathartes gymnocephalus
GCCCCCCGCCGGGCTCCGGGCTGCGCGCTCCGCTCCCGTCCGCGGCCCCGTTCGCGCTCCTGCGGCTCGGTTGCCTGGTCCCGTTCACAGCCCGGTTGGGGCTTCGGGCGCTTGGCAGCCCTGTCCCGTTCGCAGCCCCGTTCGCACTCCCGCTGCTGCGCAGCCCGGTCCCATTCCCACCCCGGTTCTCACTCGCGGAGGCGCACAGTCAGATCCCGTTCCCATCCCGGTTTGCGCTCCCGGTGATGTACAGCCCGGTCCCCTTCGCAGCCCGATTGGACCTCCGGTGCTTCGAACTGCCGCTCGCAGACCTGCTCGCACTCCCGGTCCCTTTCACAGTCCCGTTTGCGAACAGATCTCTTTGCATCTCAGCACGAGGTCCTTGTGCTTTGTACCCGTCCCGTTCTCAGCCCGGTGCGGGCTCCCGGCGCCCCGCAGCCGGCTCGGGTCTCCCGGGGCTCGGGGACTGGAGTGACCTCGAGCTGCAGGAACCTGGGGCAGGGGGTGTAGAGGGTCCCACCCCACTCCTGGCCGTGGTTTTGTTCCGGTTTACACTTGCCCGGTGGTAATGCCCGAAAGACCGGAGAAAAGACCCCGTTCGGTGCGAGCTCCGGTGCGAGGGGACCGGGAGCAGACAGAAGTCTCGGTCCCACCAGGGGCTGCAGCGTGGGCTGGGGGCTGCGCGATGTCCCATTGACGGACGCTCTTAGGACGGCGGCTTTCCCTTGACCACGACTCCGATCCCGGTCCCGGTCCCGATCCCGATCCCGATCCCGGTCCCGGTCCCGGTGCCAGTGCCGAGCGGTGCCGCTGCAGTGCCGGTTCTCCCCGCTAGGGGACAGGCGAGAGTTCGGCCGGCGGCAGCGCGCGCAGGGCCGGGAATGGGAATGGGAATGGGAATGGGAATGGGAATGGGAATGGGAATGGGAATGGTGGCATACTGGGAGAACTGGGAATGGTCAGCCTAGGGAAGAGAAGGCTCCAGGGAGACCTTAGAGCCCCTTCCAGTGCCTAAAGGGGCCCCAAGACAGCTGGAGAGAGACTTTGAACAAGGGCTGGAGTGACAGGACAAGGGGGAATGGCTTCCCACTGGCAGATGACAGAATTAGATGGGATATTTGGAAAAAATTCTTCCTTCTGAGGGTGGTGAGGCACTAGAACAGGTTGCCCAGAGTGGCTGCACCCATCGCTGGAAGTGTCCAAGGCCAGGTTGGACAGGACTTGGAGCAACCTGGTCTAGTGAAAGGTGTACCTGCCCGTGGAAGGGGGTGGTACAACTTTCCAACCCAGACTGTTCTGTCATAAAAATAAAATTAAAAAAAAAAGAAAGAAAGAAAACCCCACCAAGCAAAAAAATCTTACCATCAGGTGATGCTTTAATAAGGTTTGGGGCAGCAGGAGCCTCACCTATAACACAGAGGGACCTCAGGGACAGCCAGAACACACAGATTGGGGCAGAGCGGAGCCTTTCATCAGCACCACTTGGGAAATGGATGGTGCTGAGCTTCTCATGTCCCCTGAGTGTGGTGTCACCCTTGGATATTAATTTAAATTCTCTTGGAAGTCTTACAGAGGAATTGTGGTTGTCTGGAAGGGAGCAGCAACTTGAACAGCCCTGTACAGCCCCATCCCTGCCTGCAGGGAAACATCCTGCCCGGAGGCACAAGGACACTTGGAGGAGAGAAAGTGGGACAGTTTCCTGTGTTTATTCATCTGTGTGCGAGACAGCAAAGAAGTTTAATAGCCGAACACAAAGCCCAAATGTATCACCCCAAATAACAAAAAGATCATTTAATTGAAGCGGTTGATGGAAAACAACAGGGGGAATAGGAAGTGGCAACCTCTGGAGGACAGACAAATCGAATATCTCGATCAGCATTTATTGTTGGTCGTACATCTATTAATAGAGTCAGGAACAGGTAAAAATAGCCTGCTCGAAACCCGCTCCTGGCTGACAGGAAAAAAATCCATTTGCTCTTCCTAAACTGTTCTTTGGGCAGAGCATGCCAGGAGACAGATGTGCACTGGGATCCTGTGGGCTTGGTGGAGTGGGAGCAGAGCCAGGGACCCCCTGACAGCAAGGACAGGGTGTCAGGGACCTGGGGTGGGTGGAGGAGAGCTGCTCGTGGTGGGAGCTCCCAGAGAAGAGGACGTGGGCACTGCCTGTGCCACCCCAGAGCCCAGCTCCTCACGGAGTCACTCAGAGCCCAAGCAGGGAGCATTACACAGCATTAGCTGAGTCCTCCCAGGCTCATCTGGAAGCTCATCTCGTGTAAGAGCAAAGCACATTTGCTGGGAGTGATTGATGAGAAAGGATCCACCTCGCTGCAAGGCAAAGCCTTCCCACGGTTATGACTCTTTTACAAATCACCACCTATTTCTGACCTGACTGCAAATAGCCCAAGGCTTAAGCAGAGGCAGGTAAAAGGCCATTTCCCCCACAGCTACCAGAGTTTGCCCCTGCTATTTGTGGGATGTTTTCCTCCTTGCCTGGTTTTGGAGGACAGAAGCTCTTTCATGCAGCAGCTCAGCACAGACAGAGCCGCAGGCAGGATGCTCTGCACCAACCCCAGCGACACCTTTAATGGAATCACCTTCAGCACAGATCAGTGCTTGCTGTTTCCCTCCCTATTTTCACCCTCCTCAGTTTACCAGCCACCTGCCAACCAGCAAAACCCACCCAGTGTCTGTGAGCAAGTGGCTGAGGAAAGGAAATTCCACGAAAGTCACACAAACATCCCAGCGACAGAACACGCGGCTCCCCAGGGCCCGGCTTGGACGAACTGTGCAGCAGCAAAACAGAGCTCACAGCAGCAGCACCACGGCAAAAATGTAGGAAGCAAAATGTTCCAGGAAGCAGGAGTGGCACCGGGGTGCCCAGCACAGGGACAGAGCGGGGGATACTCGGAAAAGGACAATTACATCAGAACACGAGTTTGGTTTCTGAGTGTCCTGCGGAGCTGGGAAGGGTCCTCCCCCTGGGGTCGGGCTGGCCTCGGTTCACAGCTGGGTCCTGCAGGTCCAGGAAGTGAAACAGGACTGGAAGGGCCATTTGTGCCTTTCCCACCTGGCACATGAGACCCTGCAGCTGTCCCAGGCCACAGAGAGGAGCACACCCCACTGAGCTCCTTATCATTGCTGTTGTTTCACATCCTACCAAGGGCTCATCCCCTGTGCAGCAGCACACAGCATTCCCCGGCTCTGGAGCAACCACTCACATGGAGCCAAGCCCAGCTCTCCTGGCTCCCCAATTCCTGCTTTTCTCCCCCAGGACTGCTCTTGGGACAGGGCCCCTCTCCCTGGGCAGGTACAGCAAGCTGGTATCCAGCTCCTCGCCCCGCTCCCAAAGAAGCAGCGTGGGCTGTGCATTTCCCAGCAGCTGCTGGTGAGCAGCAGGGACCTGTGGGACCCCAAATCCTGCCCTGGCTGCTCCCCTGGGGTGGGAGGAGTGAATGGCCAGAGGAAAAGAGAACAGCTGGGTAGGGAAGGGAGGCTTTAGCCATAGTTCTTGCTTGTCCCCCTGAGGAAAAGCATCTGATTAAATCAAGATGCAGCATCCAGTGTTGCTATTCATTCCCTATATTATTAGCTTGTCTCGTTTTATTAAATCTCTTTAAGGCTTTTCAGAAGAAGCACATAATTCCCAACATATAATTTTTCCCAGATGAGATATGATGCAGAAGCTGCTCCTTCTCTGGGGACTGGGGGGTGGCTTTATTTGTTTCCTACCCCCGCCCTCTGCTTCTTTAGCAACACTTTTCATGTCTCTTGATTCCTTTTAGCACTTGGGATTTGATTAGCAGAGAATATGAAAGCCTGGGATGTCTCAAATCCCCAGTTCCTGGAGTTCTCCAGGCAAGGGGTGGCAAGAGGTCCCTCAGAGACACCATCCCTGTGCTCAGTGTGATGCAGCTCCGAGTCAGGAGCACCCTGGAAATCCCCTGCTCCCAGTTTCCAGCTCCTTTCATCCCATCCTCTTGCCCACAGGTCATTCAGCAGCATCCTGCCAGCATGAACAAAGGTGTCTCGGTGTCCTGGATGTGTCCCCAAACTCCAGCACCTTCTGCTCCCTTCCAAAGAGCAGAGTTTCCTTCAGCTTCTCTGGGATCAGAGAGAAATATCACCTGTAACTGGAGACAGGCAGCAACTGGGCTTGGAACACAAGGCACAGGGGAGAGAGGGAGGCTTGGTGACCCCAGTGGATGCATTGCTGTGGATTTCAGGAAGGTTCCCATGGAAATAGCGATGGTTGGTAGGGTTGGCAGGGCAGAAATTAAAGCCCAGGAGGAGGCAGGGAGTCGGGTGGGCAGTGCCAGGCAGGAGCTGGCAGAGGGAGGGGTAGTGGTGCTGAGAGCTCGGAGCCTGGAGATGTTGTTTCCTGGTCCCACGTCTGATCCTGTGGGTCTGGAGGGGCTGAGGCCAGCGCAGGGTGGAGAGGTTGGGATTTGGGGGAGTTGAGCTGAGCAAAGGCTGAGCCAGTGGCCAAATCCAGGACCCTCGAGGCTCCCATCCCAGCAGGCAGAGCCTGGCCCTGGTATCTTCCCAGGACTCTGGCGGCTCTGAGCCCTCCTGCAACTCTGGCTGGGAAAGGAGCTGTGCTCCATAAACAGCTCCTCCCGAAGAAAACACAACATGGAAAAAGCAGCACATTCCTACCATTTTTTTCCTTTGAAATAGGAGCCAAGGAGGATGCGGCTCACCGGGCTGTCTCGGGGCGGCTTTTGAGTGTGAAAATTAAAGAAAACAGCCTCGTAATCTGTCCTCTGCCTCATGGCAGGAGCTCCGTGCGTAAAGGAGCCCCGGAGTGAGGGTGGAAATGGGCTGGGTTGGGTTGGATGGAGCCTTCTCCAGCCTGTCCCTGCTGGGGGTGATGCCAGGAGCAGGGGAACAGTGGGGGTGAGGTGCTCGTTCTGCTGCTCTCTCAGCACTGGGGAAAACGTCAAAGCTTTCCCTGGACACCCATGAGTTGGGAACTGCCTGTATCCCAGATCCCTGAGCATGGACCTGCCAGCAGTGCCCATGCAGCTCAGCCCTGGGATCCTCATCCTGCTCCAGACATTTCTTTGGGCTCCTGCATTTGGGGAATAATTTCCCACCAGGGTGTTCTTCCCATTGCTTTGTGACCGTTTAAAGTCCAGATTGTTTTCCCTACACAACAGGGATAGAACAGACTGGTTTATTCCCCTGTAAAGATAAATTCTGTCGTGTCCCCTGTCCACCTTCTCCAGATTTTGGGCAGTGCCCAAACTTCCCCCAAAGCTCATCTTCGCCTTTACATCAAATCCCAACCACTGGCAAAAAGGTTCTGCCGGGGGGTTGGGATGGGTTTGGGAGCCCCCAGCAGAGCCTTGGGCCCCCCATTTCCTGCCACCTTCCCAAACAGCCAAAGTGCTGCCTCAGCACGCTGGGAATGGCGAATTCCCAGCGCTGCCAGTGCCGAACGTGCTGCCCCGATTGCGACACGTGTTTATTCTGTGTTTGTTTGCCACCTAAGGGCCCGTGGCCATCCCTCCCCTGGGGCAAGGCAGCGCAGCTTCCCTGGGCGAAAGCAAACTCGGGCACGGGGTTACGGGCGGTCACAGGGGAGGGAAGGGCCATTGGGAATGTGTCCCCGCTCCTGGATGTCACCACCATCAGGGAAAGGACCACAGGATGCAGCCTCCACCTCCCGAAGTGTTCCTGGATGAAGTGAGGGCTGGCCCCGCACCCCCGTTGCTGGGGGGGTTATTGTAAAGACGATCCCCTCGTCCCAAGGAATTTTCCACGTGTAGTTCCATGGAAGGGAGATGTGTAGGGGAGCCACGCAAGCAGAGAAAACCTCCGTGAGGGTGGGCACAGAGGCTGAATGGTGGGATAGGGGGGACGTGAGGCAGCACAGAGTGATGGCCTTGGTGACCCAGCTGTCCCTGCCAGGTAGGAGTTGAGATTTAACTCGTTTCTCCTTTCCTGGTGTTTGCTCTGGAGAAATATCCCAAACTTCAAAGGAAGTGTTATCTGTGGCGTCAGCACACGGCATCACGTGGGGCAATTCCCAAGGCTGCAAACAACCCCCCTGCCAAGCTCCAGTGGGCCCAGAAAGCCCTGTGCTGGATTTTGGAGGCATGAAGGTATGAAAATGGCCCCATGACCCCATTTCCAGGGACCCCATTTGGTCCTTGGTATCTTTGCAAGAGCTGGAGAGACGTGCCTGCCTGTGCTGGCATGGAGCTGGGGCTGCATCCAGCTGGTCCTGGGGGTGCCACAGTGCAGGTCTCTCCTTTGGAAGCAGCAGAACTCATGTTCTGACCCAGGGGCCATGAGATCCATCCCTGCATCCATGCAGGACATGTCCCAGCTGCAGCCAGGAAGAGGGGAAACAGCTGTGACACCACCAGCGCTTCATGCTCAGCCTGAAGGTTTCACCCCCTCCCTGTATAATCTCAAATTCTTGGAAATATTAGGCAATTGGAGAGGAATCACTTTTTTTTCCCCCTTATAAGCAAGGAGAGTTCCCTAATCTCTTGTTGTTAAATACCATAAAACAACATAAATCATGGTGGCTCTGTGTTTCCCTCCCTGCAGCCCCGGGGAGCAGCACAGCAACACCTGGGCTGGTCCTGGCCAGGGCCACCCCCTGCCCCAGGGAGAAAGGTGGGCTCAGATCCCATGAGATGGGCTGGAACATCACCTTCCAGCTCCTCACCTTCCCCCTTCAGGGAAGAGAGCAGACGCCTCTAAAATATCAAACTCCAACTTTATGGCAGCCAGAACCAGTTCTGTGAAGGCACAGACGTTTAATCCGTGCTGGCTGCTGTGGGAAGAGCTACTAAAACCAGGGATGTGTCTGGCACAGCCTCAAAAAAACCCTTGTGCAATGCAAAGCTGCCACAGAATGGCTGGGAAGTGGGAAAGGCTGGAAATGGCAGATCAAGGGGGAAGGAGTCTGTAAAGGCAGACCCAGCACGGCACCAAATCCCTGTGTTCACGGGATGCTGTGGGCATGGGATGGGAAGCAGCTCCACCAGCGGGGTTTATGGTGACAGACACACGTTCCAGGAGGCTGATATGGGCTGGGGAGGGGAATGGTACAACTGGGGTCCCCTCTGGCCTTGCAGAAGGGACTGGGAAAGGCACACATGGTCCCCAGAGCGGGAATAAAACAGCACAAATACAGCCCTCGCTGTGTTCTCATTAGGAATAATTCTTCCCGTAGGAGCACGTGCTTCTTCAGTAAATACTGATTTCACTTATCAAAAAATCCGAGTTTATTGACATCAGAGACTTTGAGCCAGGACTGGCAACTCTGACATAAATTGTCTGAATAATGCAATGTATCCTCTCCTCGATGGTTGCTATGGGTATTGGGCTGGTTTAGCCTCCGTCTATAAACATTAGCTGCGAAGGAGATGTGGAAACTTATCTAAAAATAAAATACTATGCCCAAATCTTTGAGAGGAAGGTGGTTTAAGATGGCAATAAAAAAATAAATCTATGTGTAATGGTTCTGAAGTGATGAAACACAAACACAGCATTTGTGAGCCCTTCCGGAGGAAATGGAGGCCGGACTGAAAAGAGACCAACACTTTTAATTCTGCTGAGCAATGCCTGGAGGGTGAGTTAATTACAACGTGCAAAAGCAAAAGGAAATGGAACCGTTTCATGGAGGTGACACTGAGAAGGGGGAGGGGACGCTGTGATGCTGAGATGTGGCCCCACATTCCGGTGCCTGCACGGGAGCTGGCAGCAGAGCTGCTCCCTTCTCCAGCACCTGCTCCTTTGGTCATGTACAGTTTATTTCTCAAACTCTTCTGGGAATCTGTCAAAACAGAGCCTGGGGCTGGAGCATCACCTCTGGAGTCTTTCTGTTCAAGGCAGGATTCAGCACTGGGCAATTCTGGGACATGCCAAGGCCGGTGGCAGGGGTGGAGGGGCACATCCATACCTGGCTGCTGCACGGTGTGGAAGGCAGAAACAAACCTTTCCCTCCTCCCTGCCACCGCCCCTGCAAGGCAGTGAAAAACAGCTGGAAGGCACTGGGTGGTGGGAAAGGCTGCAGGACCCTCATGTCCAGGGAAGAAGAGGGGCTGGGACATCAGCATGGCCAGGGGTGGGATATCTGTGAGGTGCAGATAGGGATTGACTCTTCCCCCGGGTCTTCTCCGTGCTGGGGTTTCCCCACGGGACAGCTGCCAGCCCTCCATTCCCCTGGGCTGTGGTTTAGGTTATACATTCACATCCCTGTGCTTTTCAGTCACTTTTCTCAGAACCTTTGCAATTGTGTGGAGACACTGCAGGGCTCTGCACAGGTGGGAAACTGCAGCTCTGAATGGGGAGGTTCCTTTCTCAAAAAAGAGGGTTGGTTGTTGGGTTTGCAGCAGGTTTTGCTGTTGTTGAGCTCACAGCAGTTTCTCCTGCTCCATCCCCAGCTGTGTTTGAATCCTCAGGGGCTCCCCAGCTCTTTCCACTGCTGCACCCGAGCTTTGTCTGTTTCTCGTGGCTCTCAGGCAGCACCTTCAGAGGATCTTCAGGGTCAGCTGGAGCTGGTGCTTCCATATGCTCAGATCTCACTTCTGAAAGGCCCCCGGTGTCTCCATCATTACTCTGCTTTCCCTCCAGTCCAAAGGGGATTCCTTTTTGCCTGCAGATCTCCAATAATCCGTGTGGGAGAAGAGGTGGGGAGCTGCAGCACTGTGTAACTCCCAGGAGAGCATCAGGAGCTGCAGTGACCTGGACAGAGACCTGGGGACAGGGAACCTCCATCTCCCATGGGCTGTGGCAAGGAGCTGCCACCACGCTCAGGCTGTTCCTCTGGTCACTTCCAGTCCTGCAGGGAGCTCAGTTGGCTCATTAAGGGTTGCTGGGTTAATTACTAGGATACATCTCAGTAGGAAAACGGGCAAATCTGACAGTGTGGGGACTGGAGAGGCACGAGGTACCCGAGACAGTGCTCTGCAAAAGGCAAAGGGACAAGAGTCCATTGGGGACCTCACTGGTGCCACAGCAGCTCTGTCAGAGCAGCAGTTACGGGGCTGCCCAAACCTCAGCAGTGCCCTGGGACTGTCCCAGCTCTCCAACAACCAGCAGGCAAATGCACTGGGAGTCCCAGGATGGCAATGAACCCCCAGGAAAGGAGCCTGGTCAGGAGCTCGTGGTTCTGCAGAAGCCTTTGGCCCCCCCAAACAAGGGCTGAGGTTTTAGGGTGAGCCCACTGGCAGAAATGTTCCTGGCTCAGGCAAGGGGCAGCTGGAGCAGGGATGCCCAATTTCCCTGAGGGATGAGCAGGCACACATGCCCTCTCACACCAACCCTGCCACTTTCTGGAGCACCTGCCCATGGCCAATAGTTGTTTATTTCTGCCTGATTCAGATTTAGCCTGGAGCCTTGAAGCTTCCCAGCAATCTTCCCTTGCACTGATTCTCAAGTGTATAATCAAAACAATTTGGGGGCTGCTGGTCGGGTGCCAAGAGGTAGACACAACTGCTGCTGTGAAAAGCCTCTCTGCCTGGGATTTTGCAGAGGCTTGAAGCTCTAATGCTTTGAGAAGTGTGGGAAGAGCTCTGGAGGAGCCAGGGAAGGCAGGACTGGGCAGGGGTGCTGCTTGGTGGGGGAGCCCAGCAAAGCAGCCCCTGAAATGCCCCCATCAGCAAACGTACCTGGGGCTACTTGCTCTTCACTCCCTTCTGCTTCCTCCGATAGATCTCCTCTGTGAAAGGCCTGTAGATGGGAGGGTGGGAATTTGGGGAGAGAGTGGGTAGAGACAAAAGACAGGAGCAAAAGAAAGGAGGAAGAATTAAAATCAAGGCTACTGAGTGCTCTCCTTTGGGCCTACAAAATCTGTCCTTCACAGGTTGGCACAGCCTGACTGCTCCTGTGCCGTGGCAATCCTGGTTTCAGCCTCTCTGGATTGTGGAGCAGCTACAGGACCAGCCCTGTGCCGAGCAGGACAGGGCTCAGCACACACCCAGACTCCCCCTCATGCAGACCGTGGCTCTCTGCATCTCCTCCTCCCTTGCAAACACAAAAGACCTTTCACTGCTGAAGTACAACTGCTACTTCTGGGAGTAATTCTGTGCTGCTCCATCCTCTGCTGCTGGCTGGGCTATTGTGGTGCAAAACAGCAGAGAAGCTCATCCAAGGAACCACAAAATGCAAGTGCTTCTTGTAGGGGGCTCTTCTGAAGACACAATGAGTCCTCTCACTGCCTTCCTTATTGTTCTTCTATAGACAGAATCTAGCACCCAAAAGAAAAAAAAAAGGCCTCATTTTGATAAAAATAAAAAAATGCACAAATGTTCCTAGAACTCAGCAAATAGTTTCAGAGTGGAATCTGCCCATTATCAAAACAATTGAAAAATAATCCTCTGTTTTCCTTCTTCCCCGCTGAATTAATTGGAAAAAAAACCATCCCTACTTGTGCAGTTCCCTGAAACCTCGGGAGCTAAAGCTGGTAGAAATAATTAGCAGCTCTCCAGTTCTGCACAGCTACTCACCCCTCGTACAGCACAGCGATTGTGTAGGAAATTGCCACTACAGCTGTCAGCAAAAGGCCAGCTGGGCTGGCGTGCCTGTTTTGAAAGAGAAGGGAAAGATCAGGTAAGTACATGGGCTTATGCAAGACCTGGTTGAGAAAGTGAAATGAGACACTGGGCTGCAGAGAGCTCTCGCTCGCTCATTAAACAGAAGTGAACAAAAGGGTTGGGGGTTTTTTTGTGCTTAATGCTAACTGTCTTAGACAGATGTTACTTGGCAAAGACTCTTCCCCAGCCTACTTCAGTGGCTTCTTTTAAGTCTGATCCCTGCACGTCTCTGCTGTGAGAGCTCCGGCTTTGATGCTAAATCCTGAGATTATAGGGATGTTTAAGGGCTGAGCAGCTGCTGACATATGGCTGCAGGTCCCAGCCCATGCTCTGAGGGAAATGCCTGATGTCCCAAAAAGATGGGCCACCCAGGGTACAGGGGACACCAGGCAGGCAGAGCAGTGTATGGCACTGCACACATCCCAGCGGTGGCTCAGCCAGGGCGGGGATGGGGATGGAAAGGGGTGGGAAGGGATGGGAAGGTCCATTCCTGTCCTGGAAGGGTGCTGGGGTGGGTGCTGCATCAGGGCTGGGGGCTTGGTTCACTTTCAAATCCATTTCAAGGTGTTTTCAGGAATGTGTCCTCCAGCGAGATGTCACCAGGGGACTGATGCCACCCACTGCTCCTCACTGGCTGGTTATGGGGAGAGATGATCAAGAACTGTGGATACAATGGAGATGGCTTTTCCTTTTAGCAGAGCCCAAAGCTTTGGGACCAAAAATCCTCGACACCTCCTGCTCTAAAGAGAGACGTCACAGAATCACAGAATGGTTTCGACTGGAAAGGATCTCAAAGCTCATCTCATCCCACCCCCTGCCATGGTGGGACACCTTTCACAATCCCAGCCTGCTCCAAACCCTTCCCAGCCTGGCCTTGCACATTTCCCCACCAAGGACCAGCTAAATACTTTATTTGCTGACAGCCTGCTCTCATCCCCCTCAGAGCTGAGCTGCCACCAGCAGTTAAAGGCCATCACCAGTGTCCTAATTAAGGGAGACAATTGAGATAAGCTTTAAGGTTTCTTCCAACCCAAACCATTCTGTGAATTTATGAGGATAAACATCCCACAGCCTGGTGCAAGGTGACTTGTGCTGCTGGGAAAACACACCTGCAGAGGCACTGAACTACCTAAACCTCAGACTGGAGCCACTCTCAGGTACCACCTGGCCCCATCAGTTGCCGGAGAGGCACCCACAAATCTCCACCTTTTCACCATTTTCATTCTGTAATAACTTTTTCCCTCATTAGGAAGCTTCGGGCAACTTCTGTCTCTCCCAAGCCCCTGCTATTACATGCTTAGTCATGTCTCCTTCTTGATTACTATCAGAGAGAACAAATTTACATGATTGTTTGTTGACAGCAAGACCTCTAATTGCATCATTTGGCTGCAGCTCCAGCTCTGATTTACACAGCCTGTTGCTGTGAGTTAGAACACTTCCCTACCAGAGGCACACAAAGCTGTCCCCACACAGTGAATGCTCCATTTGTCTGGCAGGAAAAATGAGGCTGCCTCGGCACAGGTGATGAGCAGCATTTGGGTGAACTGTTCCCGTCCTCTTACGAGTTTGACCTACATATTGGGCCACATCTGATTGTGGCAGTGATGATGAATCAGTCAGGAAGGTTTTGTTGTCCTGGCAGGACTTTTCTTTGGGGTAGGAAGTGTGTCTGTCGCCAGCATTGCTGCAGCTCCCCATGGCTGTGGGTTGTCACCCCACTTGATGCTTTTAAGGCTGGACTGGAGTCAGGACAGGCTGGTTGATGTGTTTTCATCCCTTATGGATGGGAATGGATCAGTCCTTTGGGTTTGGATGCCACAATAAGGAGCGTGATGCATCACCAAGGGAGGACAAATCTGCTCTGTGTTTTCGGTCTGGCCAGAACCAGACAGCTGGAGGGATTCCTCCAGCATCCCTCCCTCTGCCATGGAGACAGGACATCAGCTCTGGCCTCTCAGGGCAGACACCTGACATCTTCTGAAAGCCCTGGGACCTCAGCAGAAAGTGTGGACCCCCCAAAAAATCAGTCAGTGGAGGGTGTCCAGAGAAGGGAACAGAGCTGGGGATGGGTCTGGAGCACCAGGAGCAGCTGAGGGAGCTGGGGGGCTCAGCCTGGAGAAAAGGAGGCTCAGGGGGAACCTTCTCACTCTCTCCAACTCCCTGACAGAAAGGTGGAGCCAGGGATACAAGCAACAGGAAAAGAGGAAATGGCCTCAAGTTGCACCATGGGAGGTTCAGGTTGGATATTAGGAAAATTTCTTCCCTGGAAGGGTTGTCAAGCCCTGGCACAGCTGCCCAGGGCAGTGGTGGAGTCACCATCCCTGGAGGGCTCTAAAAGCCATGTAAATGTGCCATTTGGGGACACGTTTTAGTGCTGATCATGGCAGTGCTGGGTTAATGCTTGGACTCGATGATCTTATAATTCTTTTTCAACCTAAATGATTCCGTGACTGTAAGAACTGAGATCCCAGGGAAGAGAAACAGCCAAAACCACCGTGAGAAGGGCTGTGCTGAGCTTCCCCCAGGCAGGTGGGCGGTGTCTTGGTGCCACTTTGCACAGCTCCAGCAATTTGTTCACAGCAATTATTTGTCACGCCTCGCTGGCCTTAATGGTGGCAGCCTTTTAACGAGAAAAAAGGAGGCAATCACTGCAATCCTCAGCTGCTTCGAGCTGCTCTTGCCCGGAACTGTGGTGGAAGACCACAATGAGAGGGGTGAAGAAGGAATTCTGCGACAGAAACAGCTCAGGAGGGTTCAGGATTTTGCAAAGGTTTTAGGAAGTAAAATGATGCTGATTTTAAAACAAATAAAGACCTCCTTATAATTCCTCCTGGTCAAATTCCTCCTTCTGTGCTGCTGTGGGGATGTGGGGGGACTCATCCTGCCTCAGCTCTGCCCCACTTCCCACTGCAATATCCGTGTTTCCATGGTGCTGCTGCAGACCCCGTGGCCAACTCTGGTGCCCAGCGTTGCCTCCCTTTGGCCCTCCCGCACCATTTCCCAGGATTTCAACCCCATCCAGTGCCGTGGCTCTGCCAGGAAGGGAAACAGCCTCATGCAGCCAACCCTGACAGCACTGGGGGGGGATTTCAAGTGCAGAACTAACAGCAACAAGGCTCAGTGGAGACAGGAGACAAACCATCAGCTTTACTTATTACCAGGGGCTGCACACATGGCTGAAAAAATGACCAGAAAGTGGCAAAAGACTTCATTTTTCCACCCAAGCAGAGGAGAGGTGGTCACAGTCAGGAGCACCAGTGCAAAATACCCAGTGATAACGGCGTGCAACACTCCACAGGCTCCTGAAGTAACACAGCCAGAGTTTGTTTTTTTTTTTCTCCTGGGCAAATAAATAAAATGTGATATTAAATGAAAACCACATCAAACTTGTTAGACTGAATAGAGTATATTGCTCATTTGCTGCTAAATTACAGCCTATTCATTTCTCCTAAGCAGGCTATTAAGCTGTGTTGTATCACACAAGGAGTGTTTCGGAAGTGTTATCACCGTGAGCTGGGGGAAAGGGTGGCTTGGCTTGTTTTGCTTTTTTCAGAGTAATTGCAGGGTCACACCGCTCCCCAGTACCAGTGCCCTGCCCCTGCCGAGTGACACCCTGCATGCATTTGGCCCTGAATGTTGATTTTTCCACGTGTAGAGCCTGCCAAGGACCTCATTCAGTTGCAGAGAGTTTGCTGATGCCTCCTCTCCCCCAGCACTTGGCCACTGTTTATTTTTCTACAACAAATGCTGCAAGTGTTTCGAGAGAGCACAAGATTTTCCATGCACAGAAATAGCCAGGGAGCCAGAAGTCAGGGTATGCTGGACTTTCTCTGCCATCACAGAGTGTCTTTTTGGCCCCCAATGCAGCCTGGCACCTCTTGCCCTGCCAAGAGACCCCAGGTTTGCCCTACAACCAGAGGTGTTTGTGGGGGCATGTACTCACATGAGGGACCAGCCCAGGTAGATGGCTGTGCTGCCCCAGTACATGGGATTATCCAGGACGTTGAAAGGGAAGCTGGTCACTTTTTCCTCCATCAGGATGCCAAAGTAATCACCTAAGAGCAAGCAGAGAGCTTCTGGTTAGGCTCCATGAAATTGGGAGTCATGAGGGACTGTGGCACAAAGACACCCTTCCTGTGCCACAGGGCATCCCTGCCAGGGATACACAGCAAAGGGTTTCAGTACTGACTTCCAGGCTGAGGAAACAGCAACAAATAAGTTGTTTGTTTACTCTGTGTCTATCAGCTTCTCCAGGAATGGCTCTTTGCCCACGAGGAAGATTCCTGCATTGCAATGAGGTTATGGCAGCCACGTCCCTCATCAGGACACAGCTCTCAGGGTCCCAACTGGTTAATTCTGGTTTTCTCATTTGTAAAATTGCCTGTCAGATGCCACTCCACGAGGAAGCAAGTGCATGGGATCAAATCCATTTAATGTGAAAATAAACCCAGTGCCGTGTAATGGTGCTTGGAGCTGTTCTAATCGTGACCACCACGGCCAAATGCCCTCATCCACAATGTCACCCTTATCTCACAGCTCAGAGAATTTCTCAGAATTTCAGAAAATAGCACCTCTGCCTACAAAACACTCAGTTATTGGCACGATGATGATGATGACAATGGGTGATTGTCATCTGCAATGAGGAAAGCTTTCAGAACTGTCAGCATCCAACCAGCTTCCCATCTACCTCAGAGTAATCTTTCCACCCTCCTGAAAGGAGCTTGGAAAAGAAACGACAAGGAGATGTGCAGCTTGTGAGCAACATTTTGCAGGGGGTAAAGGGCCAGGATGCAGATCTCTGGTTCTGTTGGTCTTACCAGTGAGACCACAAAGCACCACATCTACATGATTTTTAAATCCCCTCTGCTGCCCTGGGCAGTCTGTGCCAGGGCTTCACAACCCCTCTGGTGAAGAATTCTTTCCTGACATCAAATCTAAACATCCCCTGGTACAACTTGAGGACATTTCCTCTTGCCCTGTCCCTGTTCCCTGGGAGCAGAGCCTGACCCCTCTCTGGCTGCCCGCTCCTGTCAGGGAGCTGTGCAGAGCCAAAAGGTCGCTCCTGAGCCTCCTTTTCTCCAGGCTGAGCCCCACAGAGCTCCTTCAGCTGCTCCTGGTGCTCCAGAGCCTCCCCCAGCTCTGTTCCTGTCTGTCCACTGCACCATCCGTGCTCCACATCCACTGCACAAGCATTGATCCGTGAGGAGCAGGCAGTCCCTCAGCCCAGGGCACTGCCACCACCCCGGGTTGTGTTCCCAGCTTTGCTGCCAGCCCCTTCCCTGACCTTGGGCAAGTCTCCTCTGTCCCTCCCGGTGCTATTGTGCACCGATCATAACATCAGCCCTTCTCAGAGCACAAAGGGTGGTGAGGATTAATGTATGGTGAGAAAGTGCTCACAAATCCAGCTGAAAGGCATTACAGGAGTGCAAACTATTCAAGGTTATTATTATTACCTGGATCGTAGTGTAATTTCTTTGACCTCACATGGTGCTAAAACATTTATTTCTAAGGATAAACAGCCCCTGCCCAATTACACAATGCTTTTGGGTTTTAACTACAGGCCACTAAGTGAGATAATTGCCTCGTGTTCATACTATATGTTCTCACAGTTACTTGGCAATACATCTCTGAGATTGTTCTGGTAGAAGGAACACATCACCCCCTGCCACAGCCCGTTTCTGTGCTTTCTTATGTGTCAAAATGCTTCATTATCCCCTACCCGCCCTCGCCTTTGAGCTGAGCACCTCACTCCCCACGTGGCACTGGCACTGAGGAGGTTCACACAAAGCTCCAGGTCCGTGGGGCTGGCAGGGGCTTATCTGTGCCCAGCACTGGTGGGGCTGTGCAACCCTCCAGGCAGGCTCCCCACGAGCAGAAGCACACAGGCAGCTCCCCAGGAGCTTTTCCAATGTAATCTCTGCCTCTAAACCTGCACAGGTCAATGAACATGACCACCAGAGAGGTGGTTTTTATGTGTTTATGTTCAGAGAGGTGCTTAGGGAAAGGACTGTGCCTTGTGCTGCACAGCATCACCCTGGGCATCTCCTGTGCCTTCAAATCAGGGATCAGCTCCTCGCCAAGCTGAGGGACTTTGGCATCTAATTTGAGCTGTTTTTCTGCTGGAGGTCTGTGCAGCCATCTCACTGCTGCAAAAAGCCAATCAGTGCACTCTGCAAGCTCCTCCAGAATCCCTGGAGCCTGACCTGGGCTGAAGCACTGCCTCAGCTTCACCCTGGAGAGTCTCCAGCTTCTCCAGGCCCAGCAACAGACTTTGGTCAAGTCAGATTGACTTGAAATCTTGGTCAGTGCTGGAGGAAATGTCACTGGGGTGTGAGGCAGATGGGCTCAGACAGGCAAAGCAGCCTCTCCATGTCCTCAGCCTCAGGAAGCCAAGCCCTCACCACTGTGGTTTTTGGGAAACAGGGCAAACAAGGAGGGTGCTGAAGTGATCCCTGAATCCCAGCGAGGGCACAGCACGGACACAGGGCACCAGGGATGGCTCTGCCAGGGAGAGGGGCCACATCCAGCTGCTGCAAACAGCATCTGGAGCTGGTGCTGCTGTGCTGGAGATGGGGTGGCACAGCCAGGCTGCAGGAGAGGGGTGACTCACACAGCTCCCACTGCACTGCTCAGCCCACACTAGAGAGACCAAGTGTTCTGCAGCTGCTCCACAGCCTAAATGTGCTGGAAGGAAGGAATTCAACAGGCAGCCCTGTGCCCTGCCTGGTTCAGCCCTCACTGCTGTAGGAAAACCCACAAAGGAAGGGTCAAATCCAGCTCCAGTAATTCTTGAAGTGCCTGTGTGTCACAGGCTCTCTCAAAACTTCTTGAGCTCAGATGTCAACACTGAGAAGAAGCTGGATGCCTCTTCTTGCCAAAGCAGTGCAGTCCTTGCTCCTCCAGCAGCACCAGCACAGCACTAAAATCCTGCATGGATGTTGGAAGTACTAGTCCTGAGAGAGTCCTGAGCAAGAGAATATCCCACACGAGATCCTCAGAGAGCTGCAGACCTGCTGTCTTCCCCGTGGCTGGGTAACAAACCACGCTGAGGGACATTCTCCATCAGGAGTTTGCTGACTTGGACTCGTGGGGCTTGTGTGGAGCACAGAAGCTGTTCCAGTCCAAGGATGGATCCTCTCTGGGGCTCCAGCTGGGCCATGCCTCAGTGCTGCAGAGGTCCTGAGCCAGCCTGGCTGCATCAGCACATGGTCCTGGCATGTCCCCACCCTGACTCAGCTCTGCCCTGGTGCCCGTCATGCCCCGTTAGTGGAGAGAGCTGGTGCTTGCCGTGTCAGTCCAGGGCAGTGGTGGCAGGAAGAGCCTCCCCAGCAGAGAGGATGGAGCAGAAACGCCTTATATGGACCACTAACACCCACCTCTTCCCTGCCTCAGGGGATACAGATCCGAGGGACAGGGCCCTCTCACCCCTTACGCTGAGCCTGACTCACTTGTTTGCTTTTTCCCAGCGGTTCAAGTCCAGTGGATCCTCCTGGTCAGATGAATCAGCCTTTACGTAAATAACTCCAGATCTGGCTGAACTTCAGGAGCGTTCAAGCAGCTCTTGCTGACGGGTACTCCTGTGCCTGGCCTTTCTGGACATGTCTCCATAGGCACAGCATCACCCCAGGGGGCTGCTGGTGATTTTGGAGGGTGCTGGTGCCCGGTAGCTGAGGGACAGGGGTGTGACAGGGGGCCAGGAGTGAGGCTGCACATGGAGGATGAGGGCACATGTTTAGGAGTGCTGAGCTCTATTTCTGGCAGCAGGATTTCGGCCAACTCAACACATTTCTTTGCAACTCCACTTGAAACCGGGAAGGCTTATTACGTCCCTCTCTTCTTCCTAGCGACGCCACAGGAGCTAATTGAATTTGGTTTGTAAAGCACTTGCAAAAGCACAGCCTAAATGAGGTGTCAAAGCTGGGGCTGTGATTATTTCAGCCAGCAGGAGCTGCCCCTTTCCTTGGATATTTATTGTTCCTGTCTCTACTTTATTTTTATGAATTCCACACATACTGGCATGTTTTTAAAGTCAACAATGCTAACAGAATTACGCTGTAAATGTGAAAGCAGGCACAGTGGAAAATGCCTTCTGCCATAAAGCGGCAGATAAAAGGATCTGTCAACGAACATCAGGTTTATTGCAGAGGAGAGAGCAAACAACATCCTGCCTCAGCACGTGTGATGAGCAGGTGGGTGCTCAGAGCTGGACAGCTCACACCCACTGTGCCAGTGCCACTTGTGGGGTCTTGAACTTGGGATCCCTTTTCTGGAAGGTGTTTGGGCTGGCAGATGAGCAGCTGTGCTCCAAACCTCCAGGACTGATGCTGGAGGTGATGGGATTTGCTGTATAAAATCACTGTGCCATCCTCTCTGTGCAGGGTAACTGAGGTAACAGCAGGGTTGGATCATGCTTTCGTATCATAATGACAAATCTAACAGCCCTGAAGGCAAGGATGAGGAAATTCCTACAGGACTCTGCCCTAGCAAGAGATCCCTGCAAGGATTAAATGCACTTTCTGGCAAAGCTGTTGGATTTTCAGTGCTTACCTAGGAACGTCCCAGTGAATCCCAGTGCTAAGAAGCTGGAGATGACAAACAAGGTCCCTACAGCTGAGATGGCCAAGCCTGAGTAGTAGGTCCAGTGGTAGTCCCAGCCCTCCAGCTTTGGCTGGCTCTTCATGGCTTCTGTGAAGCTGTTGGGGAGACAACAAGGGCTGTTAAAAGCAGCAACTCATTATTAACATCACCCACGTCTCCCTGGGAGATGTGGGGCTTTGACAGAGGAAGCTGCTGAGGAGGTCCCTTCTCCAGATCCCTTTTTCCACCCTGGCCTACTCAACCTCCCTATGGGAGAAGCAATCAGCTGAAGACTGTGAGGAGCCAGAGCTTGATCTGGAGCAGCTATTTCTACTCACAACCCTTGTTCACTCCTAGAAATACCAGCCCCACTGATTTGTGATATCAAATGCTTTGCCTTATTCAGCAAATCCCAGTTTTCATCATGACTGGGAACTCTGGGACAGACGCCCTTGCAAACGCTGGAGGCTGCGATGCCTCGGCACAGGACTCGAAGGGTTGGGAACAATTGGCTGGATTATCTCGTGCTCCCACCCCCGTTCCCCTCCATCAAAATATTTTGCATCGTTCATGTGTTTGCCACGTGCCCAGGAGTGATTCACGGCTGGAGCCTGACAGTCAGGGGGAGGATTGGAACAGCAAAAGGAAAATACGAGAGACGAGGCGTTTTCGAGTGCGAACACAGCTCCTCCATTCCAGGCTGGGTCAGGCATTTCGGGTCTGACCTTCTGAACACTCGTTTGTGATGGGAATAATGGTGACCCCTCCCTTCAGCCCCCTGAGCTCTGCCCAGAGCAGGGCTTGGCAGGCTCAGCACCGCACTCGGCTCTGACACAAATGCACGGTGACAAAAGAGACAACGCTGTGATTAAAAAAAAAACACCATTAATAACATGAGAGGAGATAACAGACCCGCAGAGCTCTGCACAGTGTTTCTCCACGTGTTGTTGACACATGAGGTAGGAAACACTGAGCCTTTTTTTAATGAGCACCCTGGAGGCTAAAATTCAAGTGGAGTAACAGCTCTCCTGTGCCTCCGGCCACCACTGTCTGTCAGGGCCAGGAGAGTTACTCCTGCCCACAGTCCTGGGCTCCTCAGCTGGAAAGTGCTTCCATAATGCTACCTGCAGGGCTTGGGATAGTTTTTTCCCTGGTGTATGTCTTCCCTAAGTATTGCAAACTTCTGGATTTCCCCTGTTGCCCAAATAAAAGCTGAGGGAGATAGTTCTGCCTGCATGGCTGAAGGCCAGGCAGCTGGAAACACAACTTTCAAAGGCTTGATGGCAAGTTCATGCACCAAGCAAGTCCAGGATAATACTTATACTCTGTGGTTTAGGAACCTGGACGATATCTTTTGTTCACTTTGGAGCTTGCTCCCACTAGGCTTTCTATTGCTGAGGAGTTTTTAGGACCCCAGAGCGAGACATTTAATCATCAGTTTGGATTGGAGCAAGGGAAAAACACAGAATAAATATAACACATTCAGAAGTCAGCAGAAGCGCAGCATCTGGGTGATCTACACTCTGGAAATTACAGGGAAATTCCTTTTCCCGGGAGCCAAGCACAAACAGAGGAACAAGAGCATGGCCCCAGGGGATGTAGGCACAGTCCCCAGGGCTGGCCCTCCTCCAGTGCCCAGCACAGCTCCCTGTGCTCACCAGGCTCACACTGGCTCAGCTTAAAATCATTTCCGATGGGAAGACGCAGATCTGGCTGCACTGTGAAGCAGAAGCAGCTGCACAACCCTCTGCATCATCTTCATGGTGTTTATTTTTAAATGACCCAAGTCTCCTCTATGAGGAAGCCAAAAAAACCCATGTCCCTGCTACCAGCACTGCCTGGGTTTGGGAGGAAAGCAATCCCCCTGCAGGGATGTGCCTTTCTGCCAGAGGAATCTTGGTCTGGCTGTGCACTCAAAACACACCCTGACATCCCTGGGGATGCTCTGCAGCTCTTTACTCA
Source organism: Picathartes gymnocephalus (assembly GCA_013390045.1). NCBI lineage: Eukaryota > Metazoa > Chordata > Aves > Passeriformes > Picathartidae > Picathartes > Picathartes gymnocephalus. The sequence goes on from WEKY01033600.1 coordinate 210,053, forward strand.
CACAGAGAATGTGCCTTTCACAGCATGAGGGTTTGGCTCCACATCTGGCCAGGACCCATCCAGAGGGCAACGGCACCAGGAAGGATTTTACAGCAATTTGCTGATCCCCAGGGAGGCAAATCTGGGACAGCAGTGCTAAGCTGGAACCCACTTGGATGTCAGGCCTTGGCAAAGAGATGGCAAAGCAGAAAGAGGTGCAGCAAGAGCAAAGCCCTCAGAGCCTGCTTCTTGCTCTGGATGAGCTGGGTTCACACTCTCTCACATCCTGGGGGCTCCTCTATCCGATGCTGGTGACCTGACTCGGTCTTGGAACATGGAACAAAGGTGGCTTCGAGAGCATGAACTGGTTGGCTGGGAATCAGCACTGGGAGTTTTGCAACGAGCACATGGTACGGTTTGTTTTGGCAAAGCTGTCTCTCCTGCTCCAGATGATCCCATCCTTCCCTTCCATGGTCAGATAGGCCTGCATTAGTTATTCTCATCAGCATGTCTTGCTCAGTTCCCTGCTGTTTGGCTTACAGCTAGAGAAGGAGGTGTTTGCACGGAGATAATGGACTGCCTTTCCCTCTAGGAATGGTTTATATCTTCCTAAACACACTCTCTATTTGCATTAAACATGATGCGCTCAGGAGTTTTCAGAATTGGTAAATAAACCTTTTAAGCATTTATGACACTGGGCCATGACAAGCAGCACAGAGCCATCAATTATTCCAGCATCCACGATGGTGAGAGAGCCTCCTTGGCTGTGTTTTGCCCTCCCTGGCAGGGAAAGACAAGGTTTTGGGCATTTCCCTTGCTAGGGAGCTGGTCTCCTGAAATATGACATATTTCAGTCTGTCATGAAACCAGTCCCTTCCTTCATGTGCCTCTGAGTCACGTTGGAGACAGCTTTTATTTCAGGCTCACGACAAGGCAGCAGCACAGCTCAGCATCTAAGGGGACATCAATTAGAGCCAGGCTTTGTCCCAGTACCTGGAATTGCCTTCTGTGCCGAGCAAAGAGATTGCCATGGTGAGGAGCATCCATCCCTCTTCCAGCACAGGGGAGGGTGGGGAGGCTGAGACCTGCTTTGATCACATCCCTGGCTCCTGTCATGAGGATGGCTGTCCCTGGGAGGCGGGGGGCATGGAAGTGCCCCCAGCTTTGGGAAAAGAAGAATGGGGAAATGGCACTTCCTCTGATATCTCCCCACACTTGCCAGTTTGAAGCATGATGCCAGAGGCACACATTCTCACCCAGCTGGGAAAAGCCCAAATCCTTCAACTCTGCTCTGGCCAAACTGGCAGATTTGGCTAATTCCTGGCAGGATGGGAGCAGCCAAGGCAGCAGGCATTGTTCTGCCCACCCTTCCCAAAATCAGAGAAGTGCTTGCTCAGACACTTAGAAATCTTATCAGTGCTCCATGGGAATCCCAGAATGGTTTGGGTTGGAAGGGACTTTAAAACTCATCCTGTTCCACCTCCTGTCTTGGGCTGGGACACCTTCCACTATCACAGGTTGCTCCAAGCCCTATCCAGCCTGGCCTTGGACACTTCCAGGGATGGGGACACTATGGCTTCTCTGGGCAACCTGTGTTTCCACATAAAACATTTCCTCATAAAAAATTTCTTCCTTATATCTAGTCTGAATCTCTCCTCTTTCCATCTACCACATAATAAACCACATGAACTGGAAAACCACTCAAAGTGGCTCTGCACTATGGGGATGGACATGTCACACCAGTGGGTTCATAGGAAGAAAGTGGGAGCATGGAAAATCAGCAGGAGATCCTCTGGCTGGGGCATGGACAGGATGTGCAGCCAGGTTTGCATATCAGGTGCTGACTTATTCAAACAGAAAACTTAACAAGTCACTGTCCGAAATACATCCCCAAAGCCCACATGGAGCAGGAAGAAAACCTGGAAATAATGTATTAAAAGAGAAGCTGAGGTTTCTAGGTCTTGCTGGGGGCATCTCTCAGTGGCCCCCACCATGTGTACTTTCTCATCCCTCTCCTCCAAAGGAGGACAAAGATCTCGTCCAGCAAACTGGGTCGCTGCAGGGAGCAGCCCAGCAGTGCTCCCTTTGACTGATCCCAAAAACCAGCCTGGAAACTGGGGCTGATGAGCACAATTGAGGCAGAATTGGGCCAGGGGCCAGCAGGCAGCACGGAAGCAGCAGTGGTACAGGCAACCAGGGTTTCAGTGACAACAGCCACCACTGCAAGGTGCCACAGTCAGTGTGTGGGACGTCGGTCTGTCCCCCATGCCTGAGGTTTTGTTCCTCTCGGTTAAAGGAGGCAACGGGGATAAAAACCATCCGGTGGTGCCCAGCAGCACAAACTGCAACAAAAGATCTTGTTCATTAGAAAACAGCAACCTCAACAACACTGAAATTGTCCTGCCGATACCACTGGCAATTGTCAGCCCGGTCATCATCCTCACAGCTTCTTCTGCCAATAATGACTTTGCTTTTCTGACAGCACTGGGGTGTGTGTGTAATTTAGGTCAGTCGGGGGCTGTGGCAGCTTCTCCCCCTGCCTCACATCTGAGCTGTGAGGTTTCCTCATCTGGATGCCGTGGGCAGGAGGTGCTGTTGGCTCCCTGGGGCTTTTCCTGCACAGCCATCAGATATTTCTGGCACTGTGGCTCAGAGGGGGCATCAGTTCTGTCAGGCCACGCTCGATTCCCATCATCAAACTTGGTCACTTCTGCACACAGGGCTATGTAGGTCTGGGATCGATGCCATTTACAGCACACTCATTTATGGTGCCAGCTCACAAAATTAAACAGGATTGAGCATAAGGTGAGAGGCACTACCAGGCAATGACAAACAACCCCTTTTCTGTGCAAAAGCCCATCCCAAGGTGGATTTATTTTCTTGGAAGCATCAGCTCCAAGCGGGAAATCCACACAGGAGGCAATACCCAGAGTGTGGCATCAATGCAGGACTTGATGCCAGCCTGCAGCACGATGCCACTGAGCCATTGCCAATGGCACTGGCTGGCACAGCCTCTGTGGGACTCACTCACACTGAGACAACACAGGTACCCCAACACCTGCAGCCCCCCAGACAAGTTGTGCACATGGGTGTTGCCTTTAAACTCAGGCAAACATCCTGACACCCATCAGGTGGGAGGCTCAGAAGCTCCCTGTGAACCTGCCCAAGGGTGGGGAGTGTGCCAGGGTGTGCCAAAGGCAGTGCAGGAGGGTTTGGAGGTAGTGCCAGTGGCTAATTGTGAATAAACTGATGCAGGGAAAGATACCAAAAACGTGGTGAAGGAGGAGAGAGCGATACCGGATGTGAGTCTGGAGGACAGTGAAGGTTGTCACGTTCCATATCACACAGATAACAGTCACAAACTGCACCCAGTGCAGACAGTTCAGAAGTTCAGGAATTATTTTCACAGATAAGAGCCTCGGTGATGGAAGTTCCTTGCTTGTTGCAGAACGAAACCGTTATAATGAAAATAATCATTGCACCAAAGCAATTAAGGATGCTTGCCTTGTGCACTTGACTAAGCAGGTCCCCCCTGGTCACAGGTCAGTCTGGATTGCAAGCCAAGGCTGATAATGAAGCTGAGAGCTGGGAAGCATCTAATTGCTTAATTGAGCACAAAGACATCCCTCTTCTTACAGGCAAGGTATCCTTTTGGAGCCAAACTGGCAGGAGAGCATCAGGGTGCTGGGCTGAGGAAGGACCCCAGCACAGACCCCGCAGGTGGTGGGTGGTGAATCAGCCACACATCCTGGCTCCCAGGTGCTGTCAGCCAAAATGCCAATCCCCTCCCAAAGTTCTGTCTGCTCTGCCCTCCCCTCCTCCGCCCCCAGCTCGGAGCCTTTCAAAAACTCGGCTGCAAAAAAGGAAGCAGGCTTTTAAAACCAAAAGAAACATCCCCTGGGCTCCTCATCGCTCCCTGGCAGCCTCAACCCACGTAACAAGTCCCCAGAGCAGGAAAAGAGGAGTTTTAAAGGCTGGATTACAGCACTGGAGGTGGAGGGACCCCTGAGGCTGCCTTTTTGCTCACTATCAGCAGCTCTCACGCTCTGCACAAGCAACCCCAGCCAGTGTGTGGGGCACAGCCCACACAAGGCATTGTCTCCGAGGGGCTGAGGAGCAGAAAATCTGCTCCAGTACAGAGAACAAAATAAAGGGAAAAGCAAAATAGCAAGACCAGGTTAGACATGTCTCTCCCAGCAACACTGGCCACTGAGATGACAGTGACTGTGTTGTGCCTCTCTGGTCAGCAGAATCCCGGGTTTGACCTGGCTGGTATTGTCATGCAAGGGTAAGGGGCAGGATGAACCCTTGCCAAGCAGCAAAAGCTCTCCAGGCTGCAGTAATAAGCCTTGGGCAGCCCTGGAGGGCTCACTGAGCTGGGAATGGAGGCAGCAAGGCTCCCAGGTGTGTTTTGGGATAACTCCAGCAGTTGCTGCTCTGATGATCATCCTGGAACCATCCAACCTTTCCCACAGTTAAGGGCTTGCCTTGCCTGAAGAGCCTCCAAAGCCTGCTAGCCATCACCCAGGCCAACTTCAGCACTAAGGAAAGGGGAGGGAATAACCCAACCACGTGGAAACATCTGGGCAAAACTTTCCATCACAATCAACTGAAAGGCTTTGGCCCATCGGGATGGGCTGGCATCTCATCTGTGTTCTGCTGGTGAGGCTGAGCTGTCCCATCTGCCAGAGCCTCTCCTCCAAACCCACGGTGCAGATGGGGCTTTTCCAGCCCCCTGGATCGACCTTGCTGTTTCTTCCAGGGCCCAACTGCTGGGCTACACAGGCATGGCCAAGCTCAGTGAGTCCCACAGCCCCCACAGACTCATGCCAGAGAGCAGAGCCAGCCCTGGTAGGGCTCCGAGGGCTCTGCAGGGCACAGTGTGATGCAGTGCCAGGACACACCAGGCCACTTTGGCTCTCCCAGCAGATTCCCCTCAGTGCCTCGCTGACCCAGGAGCCAGCAGGACTACAGGGAATGAAAATTGTCCCATCAGCAGCTGTGTTCTTAATTAAAGGCAAGGACAAGGCTTTGCATTGCTTCCCAGACAACAAGTGACTATGTAGTTTGTGCAAGAGACTGTCGAGACATTCCCCAGCAAAATCCAAGCCTGCTGTGTCACTAAGACATCAGCAGCACACACACATGCCCTCTGCATTTGATTATAGCCTTGTTCACTGCAAGCTTTCCTTCAGTTTCTGCCATCTGCAGTAGCTGGGACAAACCAGAAGGGCAAGGGCAGGTCCCGGTGTCATTTCCAGGAAAGCAGAGCTCTTAAATACATGTGCAAATTCCAACCTGAGAACTCTACGCCTGGGAAATTACCCAGAGTACTAAACAACCCATTAGCTCTGACCCTGGTATAATTGAATCTGGGAATTTAGTGAGTCTGTCTCTCCTAACAGCAGTGGAGATAAAGCCTACCAGATCGCAGATAAATTGCTGGCATTGAGGAAATCTTCTGCAGTAAAACCTCTCTGCTGCACTGGGAACGTTAAAGGACATATTCCCATGGAGTATGGTGTATCAGTCATACAATACTATTAGCTAGCACAGGTAGTGTTTAGAGATAGCAGATCAGAGTTTCAAGAGACTGTTTGTTAAGTGCACAGGTCATCCTGCTCTTCTGCACAGGAAACTGCGGCTTCTTAAAAGCGGCTTTAATTTTGTTTATGATTTTTACAAGAAAATTAAAAAATTTCTGCTGTTACATATGATCCATCCTGTGTAAACAGCCCTCCTGCCACCTGGGCTGCTCACAGGAGACAGGAAACATCCCCAGGGAGCAGAGCAAGGTAACCTGTGACACTTAACGACCGGTGAAACTGATGCGTTCGGCCATGCTGCTGCATCCCTCATCTTTATTACAAACGCTGGGATAAATCTGCTGCTGGCTGAAGTTATCCAACCATGGCAGAGCAATACGCCGGGGCTGGATTTAACACTGCTGAGCAAATGTCCCTCTTACCCTGCACTCTACAGGGGCATTTCTTTCCATGGATATACAGCAGCAGGATGAGCTCCTTACCAGTGGCTCCGCACACCGTTCAGCACCAGGATCACAACACCCAGGCAGTAACAGGCAGCACGGGGAGAGCCGAAGACTTGGCTGAGTGCTCGTGTTTTGTGCTCCCATCTGGCTACCTGCAGAGACAAGGGAAAACAAAGTGGGTGGTTGGGCTGCCTGGAACAGGCTGCCCCAGGAGCATAAATCCCACAGCCTTGGCCTCACATGTTCAGGACGCTTTGTCTGTGTGGCTTTGTGCAAGAAACAGGCGGAGGCCACTGATGGGACATGGCTGAACCAAGCCTGGGGACTGGAGCTCTTTCTCGCACCTGTGCCAGACCCTGCTTGCATTGCATATGCCCTTGCACCCAAAGGCAGCCAGCACCATCGAGGCACAGACTCGTGAAAAAAAAAACCAAAAAACCCAAAAAAACCCCCACACACGCAAAAAAACCAAACCAAAAAATACCCTACACATCAGTTTTAGAGAATACGAGGCTTGGACACGTGTCCAAGAAGGCTGAGAGCATTGCTAAGGCTGTCCCCTGGCCACCAAAACTCTGAGTGAGCTCTGAGTGAGCCCTCCCACAGACCCTAATATTGCTCTCCTGACAGGAAAACAGATCCCTGAGTAAGGGATGGAACACAGGGACACTCAGCTTTCATTTTCTGGGCCGTGGCATCTCCCATATCCAATCTCATGGACCACACCTGGCAGGAACAACATCCAGAAAAGTTTAAAAGCCCTCCCTCAAACTTCCCCAAGACAAGGTCTGCTGGCCTTGCCCAGACAACTGCTTCCACTTGTACCTGCTGAACCAGCTTAGCCTTCATTAGCACTCAGCAATTGTAGCCATTAAGGTTTAGTCTGCCCTCCTCACCCATCCCAGCCCGGCAGTGACAGTCCAGGACTCACACATCCACACAGAGCATCCCTGGGGAGGCATTAGCATCCTTCACAGCACACTCTTCCCTGGCTCCCATGTCCAGCTCCCTGTTCTGCAGATGCTGATGGGCCTCTTCCCAAACCACCCCACAGATGAGGAGGTGCCCTCTCACCCTGAGAGGCTGCTGCACGCAGGTGGTTGGAGCTGCTCCCAAAATTTGCAAGACCAGGTCCACCCCAGTCACCAAATCCAGGCTTGGCACTCCCAGCTGATAAAAATCCTTACAGCTACTTTATTCTCTACCTTTCCTGCATCCCTCGGAAAGCTGTCGCTATATTTATGGCCCCTCTTGGGCTCCACTTTCAGGCGCCAGGCCGGAGGTTTGGATCAGACATCAGACCCGAAATTCCAGCCAAGGAGAGAGAGCACACCTGGGCAATGAAGCAGGAAGTGGGAGTCAGCAGAACATCTCGGCACCAATTTGCTTCTCAGACACGGCTGGCACTTGATTAGCTTCAAATGCACTTCACTCCCCCGCATGGAGCCTGGGCAGCTTTTGGGGGCACCTGCAACCCAGCTCTTCATCTACTCTGAATGTATTTGGTAATTTATTGGCTCAATTTGAGCAGAAAAAGGCAGCTTTGCAGGTCTCGCTTTCTTCCCAGGCTGATGCAGAAAGCACAAAGTGCTGCTGGTGGAGGGGGACTGCTGGCTTCAGGAGGGGGGAACGATGAAAACCTCTGATAAGCAGGGGCACCGATTTCACATGCTGAGAGCTGATTCAATTAGTTATGCAATGATTGCTCTGAAATTACAAATCCACTCATGACAGAGAGAGCTGCTTCACTGCCTTTTTCTGGCTGGTATAAATAGTTTGTATTCTAAATTGAATTTAAAACACTGTGCGTCACACTGCTGCTAAAATCAGAACTGCTGTTTGAGTGCTGAGAGAGTGGAAAAAGAAATATAAGGTGCATTACCACCTTTGGAAAATAAAAAGAAGTGACCATACAGGTGACTGAGTCACAGATGGAAAAATGCAGCCACGTGCCAGTTATCTGTACCCGCTTCCTAATTCCCTGGAAATTATTCTGGCAGCGTTTGCATGGATGGCAGCTCCTGGCTCGCTCAGGGAGCTTTGAAGAGCCATCTCAGCGGCAGCAGAGATGAAGGAGAAGGAGAAGGCAGAGCCAAGGAGGTGATGTGCTGCTGGGAGTCACGGAGATGGTCACTGTAATTACCCTCACCTTTAGAAAGGCACATCCGGGCAGCGATGCCGGGATGAGGGGCTGCGTTTCCGAGCCCTTCAGGCAGCAGCTGCCGCGGCTGCGATGGGATCGCTCCCAGCACAGCCCAGTTTGTGCTGCATCGCACAGCTGGGACTGAGATGCCAAGTCTTATTTAGCTGTCACAGCCTTCAGATGGGACCCTAGGCTCCTTTTCAAGCCCACACAGGAGCCATCCTGAGCAAAGCTGGGAGCTGGTGCAGGGCTGGAAGCGGCAGCACCCACCAGGCCCCGCGGCGATATTTCAGTAACAATTAATTAGTTCCGGTTCTGGTTCTATTCCTTGAACAACTAATTAGTTCTGGCTTGGTTCTAATTTTCTAATTTTAGTCATTTTGAGCTAATATTAGAACTCCATCGACCCACAGTTACGCAGCTGCCTTAATGGTTTCATAAAATCATGAGCCAATGCATTACTATTTACTGTGTGACGGATGCAAAATACTTCCAGCATCCTCCATGGCTGTGTGTGGGACAGAGCAGGGCTGAGACCAGCAGCTTCCCAGGAGGCTGCACTCATTCCTGGTGTGCTGTTTGCCCTCCCAGCTAAGGCGGGCACTGTGTTGACCATGAGCAGCATCGGGGAGAAAAGCCCCATGTCAGGGCTGTGTCCTGGAAAGGGAGGGAGAGAAGCATTTTTATTTTTCTTCCAACTCCAAGTTTGGAAATGGAGTTAATACAAAGTTTCCTGACTTACCCAAGGGTCAAAGCAATAGAAAAAATTCCTTTTCCAAATCTCCCAGCACTCTGCTTTCACTTTAGGATACTTGGTGAGGGCTGCAAGTAATTTTTTTAATGTTTCCCCCAATGCTCGTTATTGAAATAAATCAACAAGCAGATGTGGCTGCAAAGCTGGGGATGCTCTTGGGTCCCATGTTCTGCCTTTGGCAGGCCATTCCAGGGGCAGGCTCAGCTGGCTGATGTTCCCTGGGAATTGCTTCCTTCTAGACGTAAATTTGGGGCTGATTTCTACGTAACCAATCCAAGACATTTCCCCAACCACTGGGGCAAATGTGTAAACAAAAATGAAAGCACCAGCACACATCCCCAGTGTCTGCCCTGATGGAAAAAGGAAATGCTCTGATTTTCCTTTTCTTTTTTTGGGCAGGCAAACCACGAGCCACCTCGAGAAAGGCCACAAATAACCATTCAAAAAGCAATTTCATCTCACGAACCTGCCTCCGCAGCGATCAACGGGAAATGCTCTTTCCAGCTCTGTGTGCATGGCAGACCATGGCCTCTCATTAATATTTAGTATTTGTTTGAAGGAAATTGATTCTTTTTGTCTGCCATCCAGGGAAGCTGCCTTCTGAACACGCTACATTTTAATTGCTCAGTCCCAGCTCTGAATTAGAGCCTTTGTGCTGTTTCATGTGACTCCACTGCTATATCTGGCTCGCCCCAGAGATGGGCAAGGAAATCAGATAGCCCAAAGGCTCAGGACAAAGGGACACCTTGCATCTTGATGCAAATCAGTCATTTTATGTCCTCACATTGCCCCATCACCATGGTACCCAAAGAAAAACGTGCAGGGACTGGGGAATTTAGCCTTGTGGCACTCCTGGGAGGCTGGGATGGATTAGCATCTCCTTTCAAATCGAGGGAAACTGAGGCACAGGAGGATTGAAGTGAATGTCTGCTTCCCAGCTCTCCAGGGAGTTGGGTAGAGGGGCTGTGTCCACATCCTGCAAAATCCTGGACCCACCATCCACCTGGGGAGATGCTCTGCACGTTTCTTGGGATGCCCTTGCCCTGGACAAACTGCTGGTATGAAAATATTCAGTGTCCAAGTCTGGGTTGGAGAAAAGATGACAGTGAACAGATGTCCTCCCTTCACGTACCCATCTCACACTATTTGACAGCATGAAGGATTTTCTCCCCATCCCATGAGGTCTAGGAAGCCTGCTGAGGGGTCCAAAAGTCAGAAATTCCACGAAAAGTCCAGAGGAAGAACAATCAGCTCTCCAGAGCACATCTGAGCCTCAGTCCCAAGAGGATGCACCTGCATAGGGTGAGCCCTGGATATATGGCTGATCCAGCCCCAACTCAATAAAAACCTTCAGACAAAACTGACCTAAGCAAGTTTATTTTCATAGAGTCATGGGGTGGTTTGTGCTGGAAGGGACCTTAAACTCATCTCATTCCCCCCCCTGCCATGTGCACAGATATCTTCCACTGTGACAGGTTGCTCCAAGCCCCATCCAACTTGGCCTTGGACACTCTCAGGGATGTGGCAGCCACAGCTTCTCTGGGCAACCTGTACCAGGGCCCCACCATCCCTATAGTAAGGAGTTTCGTCCAACAGAATAAATTTCTCTTTCAGCCTGACCTCTCCTAGGTCAGCCATGGGGTAAGTTCTCCTGTGGGGTGCTAGGGCAGGAGAATCCCTGACTCTGGGCTTAGGTGGCTCTGTGTGAGCATCTCCCACTGGGAAAGACGTGCCCCAGCTGGCTCATGACCTGCTGAAAGAGCACGAAACCTGATATTACCCTTATTTCACCCACAGAGACCAGAGGCATCGATCTGTTCTCTTACAAAAAATCCATTTTTCCTTTCTGATTCCCTGTAATCCCTCATTAAAGCATAAGGACATTTCCCTGCTCTCTGTCACTACTTGGATGCTGGAAAACGACGCTGCTCACAGCCATTACATTTATCTAAAGAGAGGGAGGAAAAAGATAGACCTGAGCACCCAGACTCTGGTTGTGGTGTTCCCAGGAGCAGGCAGGGAAGCAGGGCTGGCTGGAATGGAAATGCAAGCACTGGGGCTGGCTGACCTTTGCCAAATGCTGGAGGAGCCAGCCTTTCCGGCTGTCCCAAGTGACTGTGGAGGAAATGAGTATGGCCTGACCTTATCCCTCCTAACTCAATGCTCAAGCCCTGCTGCAGTCAGCAGCACTCAGTGCCAAAGGGAAGCACCAAAGGCACCAGGTGAACACTGTGGCCAGGCTGAAAGCCTGCACCACTTTGTCTGAGCGTGTCCCTCCTAGGTGAAAATAATCCCGTGCTTCCAGGAGGTTGCAAACCTTAGGAAGAGACGGGAGGGGAAACTGCAGGGCTGGCACTGGGGAGGATCATGCATGCCAACCCCACGGGATGTGTGAGGCTGTTCCTGCAGCTCGCCAGGACAGCGCTGAGCCCCTGGCACAGGAATGACACCACCCGAGGCTGGCATGTGCCCATGTGCAGCCACATCAGCCCACCCCAGCAGCAGGCACAGGCTTTCCAAAGGCATGTGCAGAAAATGCCCCGGGGACCTGCGTGCCACCGGCAGCAGGAACATGATTAGCAGGAGCTCTGGGCAGCGAAGGCAGGAGAAAAAGAACAGAACAAACCACGGTTTTAATTTGTACAAGCTGGTAATTATAGTTGCTATCTGTCTGAAATCTCTATTGAGTTTATTTAAATATGTTCTCCGTGAAGGCCATTCAGACAGGAATTATCAAGGTGTTGCAGCAGAGGAGATAATGCCATGCAGTTTTCAACAGATCAAGGGCTGATTAGGAGGAATTAATTAGCTGCTTAAACAGTCCTTGACTCGCTGCAGCAATTAGCCGTCACCTCCCTGCAGTCACGTTCCCGGCACGGCGGTGCCGCCGATCCAAAGCACAGAACTCCTTCCCCGTGTGCCGGTGTGAGCACCGGGCCAGCCCTGGGTGGGCACATGGCCCCAGGAAGGGATCCTAAACCCCCAAGGGCTCCAAAGGCAGCCCGTGGGCAGGGCCTGGCAGACAGGCAGGGCTGAGCTGGGCTGTGGGGCTCCCGTGTGCCCACTCCAGTGCCCGTCACTGGGGGGTGATTCCCAGCACGCGGCAGACGTGGGGTGAATTCCCTTCTCCAGCCTTCAGCAGGCCAGTCCCTCAGGCATTCCCCATCCATCACATCTTCTGTGCTATGAACCATCAGTTCTCAGCTGTGCTCCTCCACTGGGGCCAGCAGATCATCCAGCAGCCTTTATCCCACGTGCCATCACCTGCTGCCCCTTTGGCAGGGTGGGAGCATCACCCCTCACCTCTGCAAGCACTAAACCATGGAAAGCTGACATTGCAGAGCTGCAGGCTGAGCCATTCTCACTGGACACTGTCCAGGAGGAGAAGCTGGGACTTGGGAAGACCAGGAGAACATCATGAGGCTCTGAGCCCCTCCTGCCTTGTGGGAGCTGGTCACAGCTGCCAAGCTCCTGCCAGCATCCCAGTGGGCTCCACTTTGCTTAGCTGCTTCCTGCCTGCTCTAGGAAAAACTGTGGCAGCTTTGGACTACCTGATGCAGAGACTGAGTTACTTTTCTGAAGGTTTCTCAACTCACAGGCTCTCCATTACAGAGAGCCACGAGATGGTAATGCAGCCTGAAAGCTTTTTAGCAAATGATTAAAGCCTTGTGAAGTTCCCCCACCAAGCACTGGAGCAGCAGCTTCCAGATTATGCAATTAAAACACTGAACTGATACGAGAACAGACAAGCACCATCTTAATGGTTTCATGTGAGCTGTGAGGCAAACCAGACGTGGGGATTGTGTCCACGGAGCTTGCAAAGGCTTTTTCATGGTAATAACCCCAAGAAAAGATGCTGGGGACAACAGGTGACAGTCTGTGCCCATGCACATGGAGCCAGAGCATGGCAGGGACTCCTGGCAGAGCCTGGAGGCTTCAAGCACTCTGCTTTGAGGGCTGGCAAATGTCCCAAGAGATGGGCTGGCTCATCCAGGTCTCCCCAGCAAAGCTGCACCAGTTGAGTTTTTCCCCTTGCCCATTCCCTCACTCGTGTGATGGCAGTAACAGCTGTCAGCGAGCCACAGCTGAGCAGCACAGCTCAGCTCCTCCATGTCTGCCAAGGGCTTTCAGTTTGGAAAGGAAGGCGTCGATTTGACGCAAGGAAGATTTTTCCATTGCCTTTCACTGGCTCTGGATGGGGGGGTTTGTTGTTTATTCCAGCCAAAAGAAACAGGAGTGGGATTTTGGAGAGACAAGGCGATGTGTGGCCTGGCTCTGTAAGGACACTGAGGTGAGGAACAGCCAGCTGGAACACTGGGGCTGCACACCCAAGTGACAAAGAGCTGCACAGAGGGAAAATCCACGTATTTGCAGGCTCTCACAGTGGAACAGGCGGTTTGGAACACACAAAGAGCTTCAAAGAAAGGAGAACATCCAAGGGGCTGAAGAAGAGAGCTATCTAGAAGCAGAGAACAGGGCGGGCTGCTCTCCAAAACCAAAAAGCTGCAGTGAGATGAGACAATGTGACAAACCCTCACTGCCTACAGTACCCATCACCCAAACCAGCAAGTTAAGAGGATGAAACACAAGCTGGAGTGCCTCCTCTAGTGACTTTCCTCATGAATCCTGCAACTGAGGAGGTCAACAGGGTCCAGTCTGAGCACCTGGACACAGGGAGAAGAGTAAAGCGACTCCGCTTCTTTAGAAGTGGAAGGATAGTAAAGAAACCCAGCCTGCTTCCACCTCATTTAGCCTAAAAAACAACCCCCCCTGCACCCATGCCTAGTGAAAGTAATTGGACTGAAACGGCACAGGTCACCTCAGCTAACAGCCTTGAGTTGGGGAAACAAAACAAGCCTGCAGGTAAATAGATAAGGGTTTCATAAAGACTAGGTACGCTTTACCTCAGAGTTATCCCTCGAGATTACCTCCATATGAGCCTTTACCTTGAATCCACTCATGATAAACAGTGAGATAAAAAATTTCATTTCTCTAATAGTGTTTATGTGATTTGTCAAAGTAGGATCTCATTAGCTGGCTGCTATGAAAACAAACCCTTGCTTAGTGTACGCCAAGGCAGCTTGGGTCCATCGATGTTCCATGAGCCACATCCTCTGCTCTTCAATAAAAACAAAAATGACACGGAATATGGGCTGTATTTGCTAGCAATTTCCAACACACAATCTGAACAATTTCTCCTCAAAGCAAAGAGCTCATGATTTATGTCCAAAGGACTGGAAGCTGAAGGCAGGTAATTTTAATAACCCAGAACGAGCTGCGTTAATTAATTTTGATAGTGGGCATGGGGAGCCCTTATGAGCAGCTCCCTGAGAGTGAAGGGGAAGGGCGATGCGCTCCCACCACAGGGAATCAGGCTGCACAGCCCAACCCGATCTTCCCAGCCAGCAAATCCCACGGAAAAACTATTTGTGAAATAATGATTTCTCCAGAGCACAGCACGGGATTGGGGAAGGACCTTTCCAGTCCCAGCCTGGGATGTGGAAGGGGTGGCCAAACAGTGGGAGGGACATGGGCTGCATGGGGGGAATGGGGAGCAGCTGGGACACACCCAGCTCCTCTAAACCGTGAAAACAACCAAATAAAATAATCTCCTGAGATTAGGGAAAGGCAGAAGCTGCCCCTACACAAATATGTGGGGCTCTCCTGGAGCTCAGAGGGAAGGTAAGTGCTGCCAGATGAACATCTCGTGAGCAGGACGGTGAAGCATTTTGCCGGATTTCTTTTCATCTTCCGTGCCCAGATGACTTGGCCCACACTCAGCTTCCCACTGCACACAGTTCCCATCCAGAAAACCACAAGCCTTGTATTTTCACACGTTTCTCTGAAGCTCAGAGTGTTTTCCTTGGGGCAAACAGATTGGAAACAGGCAGCCCATAGCAGGCACTTTCACAAACAAACCAGAAGCAAAGGTGTGTGCCAGTCTCTTGAGTGACTGAGAACATTCTGCCCATCTCACATCCTGTATTTGCTTGGGTTTTTTTCCCGTTGCTCGTACTCATGCAGCCCTAAATAAAGCAAAGCTGAGGAAGTGCCTGAAGTGCTCTTGCACAGCTGCTTTCACTGAACCAGGCCGTCTACCCAACAGACCCATTTTCAAACAAAGCGATCCAACAATAGCACTGACGATGTTTGAACTGGCACAGATTTAGGAAGACAAGCTCTTTGCTGCACCATACTGTCAGCAAGCACTCAGTGCAAATGCCACGTTACAAGATAAACATCTCTCCTTGTTTTTTTTCAAGACTCCCCTTTTACTTTCGCACCTCCCTTCTTGTTGCGTTATTTCCAAACGAGGCCCTGGATCCCAATGGATCACTGGATGTGAGTGCCGAGGTCAAGTCCCTCTAAATTTGCTTCAGCGCCTTGGGTTTGGTTTTAAACGTGGGGATAAAGCTTTATCTGCGTCACAAAGCATCTATTCTGCTCTTCAAAGCTTTCCGACACTGCTGCAAACCTCTAGTTCCAATTGCTATCACCGCTGCAAATAAGGTCAGCCTGATTAAAAAACAGTTATTCTAGGTGGAGTGAAAATGGTCAATCTTCAGCCAGTGTGTGCTATGTAAGAAATATCGTGTTCCTGAACTGAAACCAGCCTTCACGGGCTCCAGGTAAAAGGAGATTGAGGTCACCTAACAACTGACATTACTTGCAGCCTCTGATTCATTGCAAAGAGACAGTGTAAAGCTATACTGGAGATGTCAGCTAAATCAGGTGGTTTTTTCTCTCCTGTATGACCTGTATTTAATTGCAGATACAGGTTCAGGTACCACTGTGAGCAGCCAGTGTCCCCAGCCAGGCCAGCCTGCAGATGTCACACTGCCTGCAACTCAAAACTGGGGCTGGATGCTGCAATATTTCAATTCAGGCAATTACTCAAGGAGCTGTGGCCCATGGGAGTGAAAATACTCTGGCTTTGTTGTCTAAAAGATTAAATCAGAAGCTCCAATTCACCAAATGTGTGAGTAAGAAGGAGCTGGCAGGAGAGAAGGGGATGGGGAAAGGCTGTGGGTGACAGCAAGCAGCAGCGTCTCGAGACACAAACACAGCAGCACACAAGCACCAGGCCCCACACAGAGGAAGATAAAGCAGCCAAGCCATCCCAGCACTGCCTGGATCCTGTGTTTGATGTGAAGGTTTTCAGGCCTGGGCAACATCTTTGCAGTTTGCTCTCGTTAATAGGTTTGCTTGGATTCCAGCTCAGCCCAGCTCATTAGCCACACTGCCGAATCCCACACTAATTCTGCATCCCTTCTACTGCTACAGATAAATAATAAAACTGCCTCCACACAGGGGTTGTTTTCTTCCTCTCTCCCCCTAATGCAGGTCTGCTAGCATCTCATGTATCTGTTAATGAAGTCCATAATATCCAGAGTTTCTCAGCAAGTAAAAATTACAATCATTAGGCAGTGAGTGATGAGAGACAAAAACACCATTTATGCCCAGGTTGGCAGTAACAGTACAGCAAGCACACGTCCTGGAGAGTCGAGCCTTGCTCTCCTGTAATATGGTACCCAATGTTCTTCATTAGCACCTGTCTTTAATAGAGCAAGGCAGTGTCCTGTGGCAGGTCACAATTACACACAACAATTAATTCAGGGAAAAACAATGACAGGCATCGCAGAGGAACACTTTGCAGCGGGGTGGTAAAAAGATGAAGCAGAAGAGGAATAGGAACATTTTAAAGCCCTGCCTGAAACAAAAAATAAGTGGAGGCACAAATGACAGCACGGTAGAGTAGCCGTGACTGGTTTCCTCGTACACGACTTTGTCATTTCTGTTTTAAATAGAAAAGAAATGCAACAATTACTCTTTTGGTCACAATACCCCAGTGACCAGGATCAGCAGGCTCAGACCAGGACTTCTTGTGCCATTTACAAACAACACACAAAACCGACTCGGCTCCTCCCAGAGCAGCAGCCGCTCTCTTGCTGCCCTTTTGTGAAATTAGGGTTTAATTCTCTGGAATAAGTCTGCTAATAAGGACTCCCAACATACCCATCCTCTGGACAGCATGTACCCGCTCATCATTCCCCCAGGAGCTGTGATGGGAGGGGGACAGGGAAGGGGGGAGAAAAAAAATAAATCCACCTCAGAGAGCACAAAATGCAAGAGAAATCCAATACTCCTTCACAGAGGAGTGAGAGGTTGTTGGAACAGAGGTACTGGTTGCACTGGCCACGCTCAGCAAAGCACTGATTTCGTCTGGAAGGGCCTCCCGTCCTCTCCCTGCTGGACAGATCATGTTCCACACTCCGTGTTAAGCCTCCCCTGGGAACATTTCCCACTGAGGACATGCATGTTTGTGATGCTGCAACAATAGAGAGGGACAATGTGATCTTTATGTAACACGGGCTCTGTTCCACTCTGCCCGAGGATGAGATGTTCAACACATGGGCACAACAAGTAGCAACAACCTAAAGGGTTAAACACAATCACCGGACCCCTCAGCCTTGCTGGTGTCAGCACTGGGGTTCCCCTGGGTGTGGGTGGGTGTAACCACGTGCCCCACGGTGTTTCTTCATCTGTTCAGTGCAAAAAACATAACCCAAAAGCCGAGAGAACGCTCAGTCATCCTCAGATCCTGTGATCTGCATCCTGGGGAGCTCCTTCCCGCTCCTGCAGCCTCAAAGCCCAGTGCTGGGAGACAGATACCAGCCCTGTGTCCAGTGCTCAGAGATTCTCACAGGCTTTTGCTCCACAAATTTCTACTAGAGGCCTGCACAGAGGTGGAGGAGGGAGGCTGAGAAAGTCCTTCCAGATATGGATCTGCTCACATCCGCAGCAGTGACCAAAGCTTAATGGAACAGGAAGAAAAGTAATGCTCCTCTGTTGGGCAATGCACTTGTTTTGGCTTCCAAGTACATCAGTCTCTGGAAAATGATTGTACAACAAAATCTCGAAATGAAACTAATTCATTGCTGCTCTCCAGCCTTGGGAATAAAATGAGTAAGTCTGCAGTCATTACAACAATGTCCTGGTAAAAATAAACAGGAAAGGGCACTTTGTAGGAATGCTTCATAGTTAAAAATACAGTATCTCATCTGAGGTCATTCTGTTTTTTATAGGAACAGGCATGCATGCCTCAAAGTGATCAGATTGGGTATTGCTTCCCATTACGGATGTACATCTCAGTCACAGACAGATGGACAAGGTTCTCTTCCCCAGTCCAAAACTGGGGATGATGCAGATTGAGTATCTGCAATTGGGCTGACAGCTCTGAGGGAAGAGGCAGGAACTGGACACCTGACTACATGGGGGCATTTGGGGTCTGTCTTCTCTTCACTCAACAAGACTGCAAAGGAGTATGCCCAACTTTTTTTATCTAAAATCTGGAAAGAAGAGGTTCAAGCCAGAAGTGGTCACGCTGACCAGCATATAGGGCAGAAATGATGCTGGACAAAGGGCAGAAGGCAAGAAAAGTGGGCAGAAGAAGTACTGTAAAGGATCATAAAAGCTGCATGTACACTTTCCTTCACAGAAAATGTCTTTGTGCTTTTATGGCAAGGAGCTGCTACAATTACAGCTTCTTTTATAAGCGAAGCAGAAACCAGATAATGAGCAAACCTCCCACCGCACAAAGGAGGTGACGAAGGCGTTCTGGGAGCCCTGACGGTCAGGCTTCCCTGCAACAGCCAAAAGCATAGAAAATTGCTAAAACCCATCTCCATTTCACCCTCTTCAGGGCTGTGAGCCGTTCATATCCTTTTTCTTCCCCAAAGTACAAAAAGGATCACAGCAAAACTGTGCCTACACAGATAGCGCGTGAAAACCCTTCAGCCAGACAAAGCAGAGCTTCTACATGCTGGCTGAACTGCAGAATGAGACCAGGGCTGCATCATCCCTGGTCCAGGGGAGTAAAAAGAGGGAACAAAAAACATTTCACAAAGAAAAAAACCAAGTAAGATATTGTCCAATGCAGGTGAGTTTCTACTTCACTACAGAGGTTCATGATTTCAATGACACATGGGAAAATCAAGGATTTCCACCAGTCTTCCTCTCCTTGACCTCAACATCCACTGGGAGAGCAGGGCAGTTTGATGAAGCCCCCCATCGGGGCTCCAGCAGCTCCCAGTCCATGGACAAACACTGCCAAAGCCCAGGGCCACGCAGGAGGAGCTGCCTCTTCCACACCTCCCGGTCTGGGTAGACAAAACCACTTTCTTTTTTGCTTCCAGCTGCACTTTTTTCCTTGTCCCGTGAGACACAGCTGGTCACAGACTTGCCATTTCATGAGCAGCACCTCATCAGCACGTGAGAGGGCTTAGCAGCAGGGTGGCAGGAGAGGGATGGAGTGGGATGGAGAAGAAAGGGCCTCTTCCAGCTTCCAGGGTCTACAGATAATCCTCTGATCCATATGGAAACAAGACTCTTGGCTTAAATGTAATTTTTTTTCATCTTTTGTGTGTGTGCTGACTTACTCCAGCAGGGCTGCCAGCAGCCTGCAGTTTATTTTTAAAACACTAAACAAGAGAAGTCCAGTATATACAACAAAGACCCTGGGTTTTCAGAGAAGCACTCCGCAGATGCTAAAAAAAGGAGGTTGCTTTTCGGGTCAGCTGTGAGGTGAGAGGCAGATTCTGACCTTGGTTTTGAGAAATGCTGAGCAGGCATGTCACACACCAGCTGGATCCCAAATTCACTCTAGGAACAGGCACAGGAATGGCTCAGCTTCCCAAGCACAGCCTGCCTTGGCAGGTACCCGTGCATGGTGGGTGGGCAGCTGCTGGAATGACTGTCACCACCTCACCCAGAGCCCTGGGAGCTGAGACCGTGCCCAGCTCATCACAAAGATGAAGCATCTCAGCTCACAGCTGCCTGGCCAGGCTGGGCTCCACAATCCCCCAACCACAGGCAGCAGGGATATCATAAAAATATATTGCACAGCTTCTTCAAGAGGGTTTAGATGAAAATACCACCACCTCCAGCTGTGAGGCTGTGGGAAGCTGTGCTGGGACGAGGGATGTGGCCGTCCCTCAAGGTGACAGCGCTCCTAATTGTGCCACTCCAGCCGGCACGCTGGAGGGTGCGACCCAGTTTTGGTGCTTGTTATGAAGCTCACAGCAGTGCTGACATGCTGGAAAAGCTAAATTTAGGAGACAAACAGGCCTGGTGTTACACACCCGGGCAGGACTGGCTCCGTTACGAGAGCTGAAGAATCGATGCCATCCGCTTCCACGCGTTACAGCAGCACTGCGAAGCCCTCGCTGCCGGAGTGAAAGCGTTACCAAGTCACTTGGAATAAAATTGCCACTAAATGCTATTTGGGAGATGGAAAAAAAAAAAAAAAAGGCAAATCCTCACTCTTTCTCAGCTATTGTAGGAAATGAAAACGGCTATTGCTGCCTGGTAGAGAGTCCAATTATGAATAATGTGCGTTCTCTCTCCGCACAAAGGATGAAAGGCATCAGAGCTGGTGGTGACATTTTAAGACCGGAGATGTAAGAGCGGATCTGAGCCTCGTTGCAAGCCCAGCTTTACCCCAATAAAGGAACACTTTCTGCAGTCAATTGCCTTGCAGCGTAGCTTGAAGCCCTGCTATTGATCTAGCATCTGTTATAAGCAGATAATCATCGCTGCTGTGCCATGGCTTCTATGATGGGGTCTAAAAGCACTTTCCAGAAGCTGGTTGAGGGCTGTTTTCTGCTCTCCCCTGTGGCTACAGGAAGGCAGAGGTTTGTGGGGGTGTCCACAAAAGTCCTGCAGGTTGACAGAATTTGAAGGCCAGAAAAAAATATTCAATCACCCCCAACTCATTCATCTCCCAATCCTGTAAACTTCAGGTAACTGAAGTGCACTCCCTGCAAGGCTCTGCTGCCATCCCAGCCCTCACACAGTTATTTTATACCCTGCAATTTCCTTTCCCCAGCGAGGTGCTGACACACCACCATCAAGCCACAGCTCAATCCTTTCCTCCTCTAAGACAGGCAGCAAGAGCTGCTGAAATCTCCCAGCATAAGGCTTTTTTCTCCTGTTCCCAAAAGGTCTCTTGGACTTTGGCTCACTGAGGTCTGAATCCTGACAAGTCCTGAGCTTCCATCTACTTCCCAGCAGCGTGGGGATGTTTCGGGCCTGGCACCTTCCTCCGAGTTTAGCAAGAAGTGGTCAGAGGTAGGTGAAATCAGACTGCCAGTGCCTGCAATCTCCCCCCTCCCTTCCAGTGCAAGCACTTCTTACCCACTGGGCACATTCCTCCAATCTCCAAAGAAGGAGAAAAGGATGGGAAATTAAAAATAAATGAACCAAGAGATACACATCCATCAGGGCCCAGGCACTGTCAGCCCAGGTCCCTGTGCAACTGCTTCTTTAATCAAAACCTCATGCAGCTTAAACACTTGACAGAAGTCTAGAACAGAGATTGTGTTACCATGAACAGGAAAAGCTGCAACCTTGAAGAATAAAATCACTGTCTGATGGGGTCTATTTTCTTTAAAATCACGCTAAATTACGCCAAGCCTGTTCCTAGCTGTGACATTTGAGGTTTCACCCTGTAGATTCCTGTGAGACACACGGGTGTCTCCAGGGGGTGACCGGAGGTGACGGGAGGAGTGAGCTCTGGGACGCCAGCTGAAGATGAGCCATTTCTAAATCTGTCCATGACGCCAGACCTAAATTTTTAAGAGGCTCAAATCAAGAAAAGATTGCTGATGGATGCACTCCCCACTTAAAACTCACTTGCGTGGTGATGGACGTCAGACTACCGGCCTCACGGCTATGCCTGGTTGCTACTGAGAGTGACAGAAACCTTCCAGCTTTCTAGAAAGTCCTCTTGTGCCAAGGCTCAGCCAGCTCTTTCGAGCCTCCTGCATGCGGGTTATCTGCCTCTCTTGGCTTGAAAATGTTTGTCCCTGAGGAGTTTTTATTTAATGCCTTCCTTAGTTACCAAGGGATGAGAAGTTTCTCCCATCGTTCTGCAGCTTTCCAAACACAGATGGGATTTATTGAAGTTCCTGCTGCTCTGGCCTCATTAATGTTTTATGGCACAGCTCCAGAGATGTGCCTGCTCCTTGCTGGGTGCCCCTCTACAGCCCCACAGTAGCTCAGGTCTCCTGGCTGCACTGAACATCCTTGGTGAGTTTTAAGTGATTTCATTCCCAAAATGGTTCTGCAGCTTCCTTTTGGGACCTCACCTGCACCCTGCCTCCTATGGGACCACAGCTCCCAGCAGCTCCTCTCATAACAGACACAGTGGGTAGGAAAGCAGAGACAGCATGAGCAGCAGAGAGGAAAAAATATGGGAAAAACTAGAGAATAGTGCAGGAACACATTCAGGCTGTGCCATGGACAATATAACCTGAGGGCTGTCCAGGGACAGGCAGGATTTTAACTGGGGCTGGAAACAGAAGAGGGGGTGCAAGCTCAGGCTTTCGTGAGGAAATGCAGCAGGTGGCCCTGGGGAGACATTCCCGGTACCCTCCTGCACATGCAGGGAGGAAGGTGGGAATTGTGGGTCCTGAGGCCTTTCTGGAAGAGCTTTTCTCCCCTGTGGAGAACAGGAGGGAGCATCAGCACAGCCCAGCTGGAGTCTGCAAATTGCCCCATTTAGGCTCAGGTCCTCAAAATTGCTCTTACCCAAAGTACATCCATCAACCTGACAAGCACCACATTTTTCTCTGGAGGCCACACTCTTCCACGGCCCTCCAGATTTTGTGCTTCATCCCTGAACTCTCCAGGTTTTGTTCCAAAGAAACATGCCTGGTGCTCACCAGGTCACCTTGCTATGACCAAGGCCTTGGGATGTGCCTCTCCATGATCCAAGCACTGCAAGGAGCTGGGGTTTCCCCACCACATATTTATTCAGAGGCACTGCACAGCAAAGACAACCCAGCGCCAAACTTTGGAAGAGGCAGAGCTGGCTGGAGTTCAGCAGAAACAGGGAATTAAGATGCTGAACTAAATCAATACATCCCCACCCAATTTCTATCCAAATCAGGAATTTCATGCACAGGAGGGATTTTGACTAGCATCCCACATTACTTATTAAGCAGAGAGAGCAAAGAGTGCTTGGCACTGTGCAGAATTCCAGTCTTTGCACTGCAGCTCTTGGAAACCCAGAGTAATTCAGATGCAGAAGCAATCTCAGTGCTGGGAAGGAACTCAAATAGCCAAGGACAGAGGGAGTCTGTGCAGAGATGTAGGGAAAGAATGAAGAGCTGCTGGCTGGGTGCAGGGAGGGGACAATGATCACATGGATAAAAGGATGGGGAGGTGGTAAAGGAAGCAGGTCAGGGAACATCCAAGGGCAGCCAGGGCCCTTCAACATTTCTTGTTGAAATGTACATTTTTTGTTGAAATGTATCCAACAGTGGGGGCTTGTTTAGGGCTGCAAGACCCACAGACTCCCTGCAAGAGCCTTCCAGCACTGCCTGGTGTGAGTCACACACCGGGACTGGAAACACCAGGGAGATGCTCAGGGGCTTGGGCAGAGCAAGGACAGAGGCACACGGACTGCAAGATCCACCCGGCCCATTCCAGCCGGGAAAACATGGAATGCCACGCTCAGAGCTTTCCTCAACACCCAGTTCAGGCTGCTCACTCAAACCTCCTGCTCCCAGGCACAGCCCTGCACGTCTGGCTTGGAGTGCCACCTGCTGCCAACGGCGCCGCTCTCCAGTCCCTGCGAAGGGACAACAGCAGCGCAGAGCAACAAACTTCCTGTTCTTACATCAGCTTTCCCTGTCCTTTAACAGCAGCCAAACTCCCGATCCAAAAAGCAATGCTATTTCCCAAGCTGCAGGCGTCCCACGAGTCACAGGCATAGCCACAGATGCTAATAAAGTACTTTTTTCTTTGCCTTTCATGCAGTTTCTCACTGGAGCCAGCCTCTCCCCCCAGAGACCACATCCTGAATCTTCTTGTTCATTGATTCTTTATGCTAAATGATGACTCTGCAGTCGAAATAATGTGGCATATTCCAGCTCGCATTTCAGACACCGTGAGACTTTTTAATAACGAGTTGCATGAAAAATTAGGGAGGCTGCAACAAAGAGCTCCGACAGAGGTTTCCAAAGTGAGTCACAGCCAGCAGAGCCTCACTTTTCCAAAGCCCAGTGTGAGACAATCTCAAGAGCCCCCGCACTCAGAGAGAGAGGAGTCCTTCCCCTCTGGAAAAATAAAGCCTTTTTAAGGAGAATTCTCCAGGGAGAGCATCCCTGCAGGGAGGTTTGATGGGCGGATTTGGGAATCATGGATGAGATGACATGCCATTCCCAGGAGTGCTCGCAGGGATGTTTCACCCCACGCCTCAGCTGTGCTGCTGAGGGTGCTGCAGGGTGGGAGTCACCTCGTCCTGCAGCCAGACTGGGCTTCCTGCTTGGCACATTGGCTCTGGAATGCTCCAAAACAGGGCCAGCAATGATTCCTGCTGGTTTTACAAGGAGGCAGCAAACCACAGCTGTAAGAGGCAGTGGAGATTTCTCCAGCTTTGGCTCCCAAAGCACTGTGGCACCCACAGCCACAGCAAACATCACCCAAGCACAGGTATCCTGCTCCTCCTAGGGCTGGCTTGCTGCCAGCCCTGCAGCTCTCTGCCAGGTTTTGCAGCATGGTGGAGGAGGAATTTTTTTCAGGCCAACTTTTGGCTGACTGTTTTTGCTTCCTGCCATCTACACAAACAGCTGCCAACATATTTCAAGGGGAAGCAGCAGGCAACATACCCAGTGCAGCCACCCTGATGGGGATTAATGCCATTCATGCTCAGTCCCAGTGGTGAGCAGTGGGTGGGACAAGTGGCTGAAGGATGGGTTTGATTGCTCTGCTCCCTCTCCCAAGCTCAGCTCCCAATTCCTTCTGTATCCTGCGCTGGCTCCCACCTTCACCTCCTCTGTGACAGGCCTCATGGTCACCCCCAGCCCCAGGAGCTGCAGCACAGCTCCCTGCTCACTCACTCCTAAGGTCTAATAGAGCACAGCTCCTCCCACTCAGCCTAGCAGACTTCCCAAAAGAGGTTTTTCCTCCCAAAGGAACCTGGGAAAGGAAGGCTGAGAGTAAAGGAACAGCTGGCAGGCAGGCAGCTCTTACCACATTCCAGAAGAGAGGGTTGAAGGCAATGGAGAGGACAGCCACAATGAAGCCAGTGTCAGTCACATCCACGTAGCCAAGGAGCTGCACCATGGCTGCCACATCCACCTGTGGAGGAAGGGATGGTTACTGGAGTGCAGGATCCCACAGGGACACTTCACCTCAAACCAAACCCACCACCTGCCCCAAGGCCAGATGAACATTTTAATAGCCCCAAGCAACGTGTTGTTACAGCTTGAAAAGTGCTATGTCAGGGTGCAAAGCTCAGAAGAAGGATGGGGGCTTCTCCAAGCTGTCCCCCCAAACCCCAGGGGCACTGGGCTCTCTGGGAGCCCCACGCTCACAGCAGTGCCCAGAAGGACACGGGCACAGAGGTGACATTGCTGCTCTGAGGATGAGCAGCAGTCCTCAGCTGCCAACTAATGAGTGTTTTAGGAGAGGGAGCACCACAGCATCTCAGCGTCCCTGGGGACACAGGACTGTCCCAGGGATGCTGATCTGCATGGAACCCCTTGCAGTGAACTGTGTTTGCTTCAAACTTGTCTTTCATAAAGCCAGAGCGGTGCAAACACCCTCCACAGCAAGGGGGAATGCATTTCCATTGTAAAGAGCTGCAAAAGTATTTCCTGTCTTAATGACAACAACAAAAACGCCTTAAAACTCACTGTTCTCCTTTAAGAAAGAGAGATTTTTTCCCAAAACGGCTCCCTGACATTGTCAGCATTTCTACATGCAGTAAGCCATGCTGCTTTTCCCTCCTCACTCCCTCTCCCTGCACTGGTATTTGGATGAAAAACAGCCCGTGTCTTTTTCTTTTGGTCAAAACCTTTGAAAACAAAAAACAAAATAGCCCAGTCCAAGCCCAGCCCACACTTGAAACTAAACCAAGACAACACCGAGATGCGGAACGTTTTTGCTTCCCCAACACAGCTGTGTTTGCAAGTCCTTTGGATGCCAGGGGACAGGAATGACTCGAAAAGGTATCGGCTCCACCTTGCCCATCCGGGAGAGCAATTCCCACTGGCTCCCCACAGGCTCTTGGAAAGAACCAGAGCCACAGTGTCATCCCTGGAAAGGGGCTGGTACACCCAGCACCTCTCCTAGCCCAGAGAAGAGGCTGTGGGAACATCTCCCGTGCTGGCCCAGGGCACACCCAGTCGCCTCCTGTCCAGCCATGACTGCCCACGGCGCAAAGTGCAGGAGCAAAGACCGTACAGCCCTGAGGAAAGGGGGGGGTCCCCACGAGGGTCCACAGCTGCCTTCAAACCACCACTGCCCCAGATCCTCCAGGCTCCTTCATCCAAGGCCTGGGGACATGGGCGCTGGCAGGGAACAATGGGAACAGCCCCCGTGGCCTGATCCTCATCTCCCCCTATTCCCACCCTCCACAGCCTCTCCTCCCTTCCCTTCATCACCCCCGAGCAGCCCTTCCCCACCAGACCTCGTCCCTTCAAACTGCCAAGCCATAACCCAAGCGGTTGCTGGCACCGGGGCCGAACTGTCTAATCCCGCTTCAATTGCAATCCCGTGGGACCAGGACAGCTTCTTTCCTCTCGTTTTGTACGGTGCTGAGCACAGTGCTAGCACGAGCTGAACAAAAGCTTCTTGACCTACTAACTCCTGGCAGGCAACATCGTTAACATTGCACTCACCTTCTTTTCTCCTGCTCAACAACCAAATTCGCGGCTGCCAGCGGGAGGCAGATTGGCCTGTGCCTGGCGTGTGCTTTTCGGGATAAAAGGGGAGCCCTAATGGGATGAGCTGTCTCTGCGAGCTGCTGGGACAGCCACGTAACAGGCACAGAACATTCAACTTTGCCCCCTCCTCCACGGTGGGGGATCAATGACCGTGGCAAGTGGTGCCCGCTTGATCACAGCCCCAAAGTCAGGGAGGGTGGGAACAGCATGAGCAGCTGGATGAGAGCTGTACAGGCACCCAGATGGCAGCTGCATGGGCACCTGGGTGAGACATACATGGGCACACGGGTGAGAGCTGTACAGGCACCTGGGGGAGAGCAATACAGGCACCTAGATGAGAGCTGCATAGGCACTTGGGTGAGAGCTGCATAGGCACTTGGGTGAGAGCTGTATCGGCACCTGAGTGCGAGATAAACGGGTATCTGAATGAGAGCTGCAGGGGCACCTGGATGAGGCGGTGGCAGCACCCCCGGGGCTCTCGCGGAGTGCCAGTGCAGCCCCAGCTTCCTGGTCAGACCGCGCCGTCCCGGCTGGGGCGGAACCGGGCTGGGGAGGGCGGTGGGTGCACCTGGACAAGCGGGCACCGAGCATCCCGAGGCCTGCTGCACCTGCGGGCATAAGCCGGGGGCGATTCCCCGCGGATCTGCCGAGCCCCGCGGCGGCACCGGGAGGCGGGGGCTCCATCTCCGGGCTCCCCCCGCTGCCCCAGGCCGGGCCCTCCCCGGGGCCGCCCTCCCGCCCGCACCCGGCCCGG
>WEKY01033600.1:237677-255168 GCA_013390045.1 Picathartes gymnocephalus
CCCGGCCGCCTCCGCTGCGAGTGCCAGATCGTGTCGGGCCGCGGCGGGATGGAGAGCGGCCCCGCGGCCCGGGCTGCACTTCGACCCTGCCCGCTGGAGCAGCGGGGGCGGGCGGGACGGACCCCCCGGGGCCGCACCGGGAGCTGGAGTGCGGCTGGGAGTGGGACGGCTCTGGTGGGAGAGGGAGCGAGGACCGAGGGGGCACCGCTGCTGCGGGGGCAGAGACAGGCACTGCCAACTTCTGTCCCCTGCCAACTCCCCTGCCAACCCCTGCCCGTTCCCTGCCAACCCCTGCCCGTTCCCTGCCAACTCCCGTGCCTGTCCCTTGCCTGATCCCTGCCCATTCCCTTTTGCCCAGAAAAGCTGTGACTGCCCCATCCCTGGAAGTGTTCCAGGCCAGGCTGGACTGGGCTCGGAGCAACCTGGCCTAATGCAAGGTGCCCCAGCCCATAGCTGGGGGTGGAATGAAATGATCTTTAAGGTCCCTTCCAACTGAAACCATTCTATGATTCTATGATTCTGTGATCCCTGGCCATCCCGTGCCCTGTCCTGGTTCAGTGCTCACACCAGGGCCAGGAGCTGGGAAACAGCTGCAGTGGCTCCCTGGCACAGGAAATTAAATGTTGCTTGACCAATATTACTCGTTCAAGGGCAAAACATAAAGCCACCAAGTCTAAATGTATTTTAAGGACAATTCATTGCAGGCTTGTCCCTTCAGCCAGTGCAGTATATTTTTATTGCTGTTATTATTACTACTCATGTTATTTCTCTTCATTCCTCTCTAGGATGTTTCTGGTTGGTACACCTCATGGGCTGCTGTCCTGGATGTGTCTGGAAAATCGGGTAGTATGATCCCTGTAGACCCCTGAGGGTCTCTGCTTTTGCAGATCCTGCTTTGCAAGGAAATAAATTTTCTTCAAAAAGGAATTTGGTGTGAATGAGCTGCAAGTGTCCCTCACAGAGGTCTCACAGGAGCAGAGGAGGGACAGGATATCCGAGTACTCGTGTCCTGGCTGGCACTGAAAGTGTGCATGAGTGATGGCTCACTTGAAGCCCTCCCCAGGAAAATGGCATCTTTGGAGGATACGCCTCAGCAGACCCCAGGGATCCCAGTTTGGCTCCAGAGGAAACTTTCCTTAGTTCTGCTGCTCCAAAGCCCCTGGTGCAGCAGCACATCCCCACCTCCCCACCTGCACCGCCAGCCCTGGCCCTCAGGTGCTCACACAGGGCCCAAGGAGCACATTCACGGTTTAAACTGGGCTGTTTTGGGGTGAGACACACACCGAGGCTCTGTGGGTGGGAGCAGCACTCCCTATGGAGGATCTCCAGCTTCTTCCGGCCTCTTCTCCCCCGCGCTGGATAATTTTGCAGTGCCGAGTGTGTAATTATCGCCTCTGCCATCTCCCGGGCTGGAGCAGGTGGGAGGATGTTTGTTCTGAGCCCCACCAGCTGGGTGCTGGGAGCAGCAGGAAGGGTGATGGGGATGCAGTGAGGGAGGTGATGGGGGCTGGGATGTGTGAGGTGCTAGCTTGCCTCTCCAGGAGGGAATTAGCAGGGAGAAACCTCCAAACTCCTCCTGGCTGCAAGGGGAGGGTGTCCTGGTGATGCCAGCCCTGCCAGCTGGGAAAGGAAAAGGATGTTGTGGCACAGTGGGAGGAGGAAAGGGTCTGGCTGAGGGATGGACGGTGAGGAGGTGCAGAGGGAGGAACTGTCTCACTGGCTCCTCATTTGAGGTCAGCAGAGCTGGGCTGTCATGGACAGGTCTCTCCTGTCACCACATTGAAGGCACATGCTGCAGGACCCAGTATCCTGCCACCAGCTCAGTTGTGTTTAGGGCAGCAAACCACACTTGAGCCTCCATGCCATTTCCACTGCCAAATTGCCCGTCCATGGAAGTTTTTCCATGTGAGAGGGAAAGAAGATATTTGTGGCAGTGGGCGCCTCTGTGCTGGCTTTCATCCCACCTTGGACACATCCCTGCAGCTGTGAAGGAGACAAAGAGGGCTTTCTGCAAAGGCTGGATTTTGTGTCCCCATCCCTCCCCTTCTCCCCATGGTACGCCTTTTATTCAGCTCTCCCTTTGTGAGCACCGAGCTCAGGAAGAGGACATTGCCCTCAGCTTTCCCAAATCCTGTCTCAGCATGAACTCCCTCAGTGCCCTTTGAAATCCCACCACGGTCCCAAGAGGTCCCTGATGAATATGGAGTTGCATCATGCCGAAGGATGCTGAATGTGTGTTAGCAGGACACTGTGGCTTGGCAAGATGCAGTTTGTTCAGGAGCATTTCAAATTTCAAACACAACCCGGGAAATTCCCCACGTGTGGAAATCTAGGGCAGGGAGTGCTGTTGGGTGGTTTTCCCTTAGAAATGGGACATTGGTTGGGAAACTGCAGTCCAGTAACTTCAGCACAGAGGGATAGCTCTCCTAACATGACCAGCAAAAAATTTCCACGCCAAATGACTGGTTTCCTTGCTGGGAAAATAAAAGTCATTTTCCCATTCCTTTTTGTCCATGTCCCTGTGTCATGGTCCTCATGTGCAAACCTGCCCTGAAATAAAGCTGATCCCTGTGGGTTTGGCCCTTGCAAACCTACAAGGGCCTGTAGTGATGGGTCATGGAGATCGAGGACAGAGCATTGAAACGTGTGGTGAAGAACAACAAATAACGCTGGAGCACCGAGCTGAAACCTTGGGGAGAAGCAGCAAAATTGCAGCTACTCCTGTGTCCTCCATCCGCTAATGTGCTGTCACCAGCGGTGTGGTGCTGCAATCCAGACCTGCAATCCTAGTGGAAATCCTCTAGTGTTTGTGCTGGAGGTTAGTTCTATTTATTTTCTGATGAATGATTTACTCGAGTAATTGGCACACAGCTCCCCTATTACAGATCATAAAGAATTAATCACGAGATTTTCAATGCTCCCCTATCAATTTTATTAGGCTTGATTGAGCGTGGTGGATTGGGAGCATATGGTATGTGAGGCAGACTCTGCTCCCAGTTACACCCTGGTTATGCTGAGGACTCGCTCAGCTGCTGATCCCTGTAAATCCAGAGAGACAGCTGCTCCTTTCCTCCTTTCCATGCCCCCACTGTTCCTTGAGTTCCCTTAAATATCCAGGGATACAGAGAACAACCAACACCACCTCCACGTACCTAAATTCTCCAAAAGCCTGAGATGCTCCCAAACTGGAAGCCAAGCTGGGTAGAGGATGCTTTGCTTCCAGCTCGTCCATGTATCAGCATGAGCCAGAAACTGGAGCCAAATTCTTGGGAGCTCAGGCTCTGCCCCTGTGAAGGGGACGTGTCACGGCGTGGGAGGCTTGTCACTGGTGAAAGCTGAGGATGCCTGTGTTGGCGTCAGGGAGTCCTGCCAGCCAGGTTTGCCCACGGGAGATGCTTTCTTGGAAGAATTGGCAAAAAGAAGTCCTAACACCTGCAGGAGCAGGATGACACATCCCTGCCCCGAACCAGCAGCACAGCGTGATTCCCTGGAGCAGAAACCTTCTTAAAAGCCACATCCCCTGCGTGGTTTCCCTTATGCAGAGAACCAGGAAAACCTTCAAAATTTCCATGTGCAAAGCTCAGAGTCCTTCCCTTGCTTTTTGCCTGTGGGTGTTGTTACCATGCAGAGTCGTGATTTCGAGGAAGGGGATGGTGCAGGGCCCTGCTCCAGCCTGTGGGCAATGCTCACTTCGGTGAAGCTGCTCCCAGTAACTACACCAGTATCTCAGCAGATACTACAGGAGAGAATGGGATCTTCAGGAGTAGATGGAGCTACTTGCATAAGCCCAGCTTATCCTGAACTAGGCTTGCAAAGCAGCCAGGCTGGCTCAGCTTCAACCCCCATCCCCATCTGCTGCCTCAAGCAGCTGCACTGAAGGGCACCGAGGAGTTACTGCCAGTAACTGTTGGCAGGAGCCAGTGTGGAAACCTCCCTCTGGGAGAGCTGACCTGGGGAGGGAGAATCAGGAATGCAGCAGAGGACAGAGCAGGATCTGGCTGTTACAGTCAGAACATTTTCTATACACAGGGTCGTGGTTCAGGAGCAGAGCGAGCAGGACTTTGCACAAGGGTCTTGCCCAGCTTCAGTGTGCACAACAGATGGGGCTGCCTCTTCTCTGCCCTGTCCCTGCTGCCTGCACCTGAACCAGCTCTCCAAGGCCTTGTTTTGTGTGTGCTTCTGAGTGAACACCCTTCACAAACCCTCCAGACTCTGGGAATTCCACACTGACTCCAGGTGCACCTTATGTCGAAGCTGGGTCTCGCCCGGGTGCTCTGCCCGGGCACAGCCACAGCTTGCACGGCTTTGAGCCAGGGCGTTGTGCCCTCGTCACACTTCGGTGGGGAGCAGCACAGAGGGAAGAGGCAGACACAGAGGCATAAAGGTGCATTTTCCCAGCCTCAGCATTTCCAGGGAGCCCGAGTGCCCCTCAGAGCCACACGTGTGATGGGCGCAGTGGGAAGGAGCAGGCTCCCTCCGGAGGGAGCCATCCTGTCGGAGGAGCTTCCCGACATCTGCGCTCTGAGCCTTGTGGAGATAACATTTAGGGAAGGATTCACACAGCTTCCCTGCTCCCCGAGGCCGCCTTCATCACCAGCATGTCTCTAATGAAGCGGAGGCTTTGCTTTCTGGGATCAATGAATCCACCGATCGTGACCTGTCTGCTAAGTGGGAAATCAGGTCTCTCCTTCCCCGAACTCGTCTGAGCTGGGCTCAAACAGCAGGTTCTGTCCCCAGGGTTACTCTGTGTCGCTTAATTGCAAACCCCGTGTCTGATTAGAGAGCAGCAGCGAGGGTGTGCGGAGTTGCCACGGAGCAGTGGCTGCTTCCCCAGCCTGGGAGATGGCTGCAAAGGAGGACATTTTGAGGCTCCAGGTGGGTGGAAATCCCCCAGACCTCTCTTTTCTGAAAGGTCCTGACTCTGCACAGCTGGCTGGAGGGTTTACTGCCAAACTGCTGTCCCCCAAAGCCCTAAATCCCTCCAAAGCATTTTTCATGGGGACAGATGCTTTAAGAGAAGCCGAGGCTTCCCGAAGCAGAAGGCAGCTGAAAAGGTCACTGCTACCATGTTCCCTGGCCACAGGCACATCCCATGACAGAGGTGGGAACAACCCCCATTGCCCCTGGGTCCATCCAAAGAGGCTGAACAGCTTTCCCTAATGCTTCCTGCACCTCCAGATCCTCTCTGCACCTCCAAACCACCCTGTGCCTTTGCCCATAAGGTGCAAAGGAGTGAACCAACCTCCAAAAAAATTCCCTGCACGTCAGCAGTCCAGGGATAAAGTGCATTGCTCCAGACACATCTAATTAGGATGTCCCCATTAGCTGAGCCATCCAGATGCCCAATGCTTGCATCCAGGAGGGATGGGATGGATCCATCATGTGGAGGGGACTGACTCACAGCACCAAGCATTCCCTCCGTGGCTATCTCTCATCCCTTGCTCTGCTGGTGCCTGGCTTTTCCCAGGCAATCAGCCTTGTTCTCAAATGTGACCCCCAGGAGGGCTGTGGGGAGAAAAAGCTCTCATTGAGAACTTGGCAGGGAAAAAAAAGCCTGGAAGTGGAGGCTGCTTCGTGCCAGGTGTGATGGCCCCTCCAGCAAGTGCCTGATCCCAGTGCTCAGTGCTACAAAGGGCTCGGCTCAGAGCCTTTTCAAAGCATCAGCCTTTCCCTGAGTGGTCTCTAAAAGCTGTGGGGATGTGCTCTGCCTTCAAGCTGAATCCACATGGAAGACTCCTGGGGAAGGGCTGACTGCAAGGCAGGGACACAAACATGTGCTTGTGGGGACCAGGGAAGAGGCTCCATGGGGACACGCAGGTCTGTCCTGAGGAACTGCAGAGCCAGCTATAAATACCTCCTCAGAGCATCACTCCCCCTCCTCTTTGATGTTTTCCTGTTATTTGCTTCAAACCCACTCCTGCTGCTGTTATTTTTATCTTATCTCTTCTTTCCCCCCTGCTTTTGTGTCTGTTTATGAGCTGCATCACAGAAGCGTTTCAAAAGGAAGATGGAAAGATGGTCAGGGACCCTGGGAAGAAGGTCAGGGACCCCAGGAAGAAGGTTGGGGACCCTGGAAAGAACGTTGGGGACTTCAGGAGGGCAGAGGCTCTCCAGCTGCCAGCATGCTGCTCTCCAGCAGCACGATGGACAAGGCAGAATGTCCTTATGGGACTGATGTGATGGTTGACCCAAAGTACTCCCCACTGCTGCTCTCCAGCAGCCCACATCTGTCAGATTTGCAGGAAATTGGTCTCCCTGTGATGCCAAACTCCTGCCAGAGCCCGAGGAATCCAGGCAAGCGCCTCAGAAATTAATGAAAGTGGAGGCCGTGTGAGCAGTCAGACACAGATGAGCTTAATTCCCTTAAACGAATTAAAAATACATCACTCCTCACTACTGTGAGCCTGGAGCTGCAGCAGCAGGAGGGGAGTGTGAGCTGTGAGTGCCTTGGCCCTTGGATCCCCCACAAATTGAGTAACCAGGATTTCTGCCATGATCCTCCCATAGGCAGACTGGGACTTGGGTGCTATTACTGGGTGATGATTCAACTCATTTCAACAAAAAGGAACTTGTGGAGCCAACCTTTTGCTTCTCTTCCTTCACCTTTTCAGCCCAAACTCATCTTCGTATAAAATGGCATGAAGCAGAAGTTCTGAGGTTCCCCCACTCAAGCCAAAGCAGACTGTTTACCTTGTTTCAAGTTTAAGATGTTTAATCCCTTCAGTGCTAAAGAAAGATGCTGTCCCAATTCCCTCTTTTATGCATCTCCCCTTCCCACGCCCTCCTGGAAGTACCAAACTCCAGACATTCCCTTTGCCAGGGTGCCTGCCTGTAGCATTGCCCACTTGCAAAGAATTGGGGTATTTTTGCAGATTCCCATAAAAAAGGGGAGTGTCTGGGATGTGGGTCACTGCCCAGGCAGGGATGTGAGGGCTTCCTGCCAGCCCTGTCTGCTGGGATGGATGTTTTCTGCTGTGGTTTGTTTCTACTAGGGGAGAGCCCCTGGGAGCCTGTTTGGACATCGACTAACAGGGAGAAATTGAATCCAAAGGTCGGAGAGGGAAGGGGGAGAGGCTGGAGTGAAGCTGGGAGCACGGGGTGCTCCCAGTACCCACTGGCCACAACCCCACAGCAGAGTGTGGGATGTGGGAGAAGCACAGAATAATTGGGAGTGTGGCTGGAGCAGGAATGAGGAGGCTTCACCAGCAGATGGGTTTAGTGGGGGCTGCCATGAATTCTACAATATGGGCAAAACTTTAAATTCCAACAGGCTGCTTCTGTCCAAGGTCAGCTCCAGCCCAGACAGGCAGGCATCCAGGGCAGCCTCCTGGCCTGCATTGCCTGGGAGGTCACGGCTATCCCTGTGGGATCTGTGAGCTGGAGCCCAGCAGGGATGGACGCAGGGTGGTGGGAAACCACACCCAGGGGCTGCTGGTGGCTCCAAGCCGGGCCATGGGACCCTCCATGGGGGCTCCCTCCCCGCTGCCAGGAATGCTCCAGTGGAAAGCAGCTGCCCTGGGCTGGGAAAGTCCTGAATCACTCTGCAGATGGGCTGCCCTGGTACCACCAGAGACCCTGCTGCTGGCACTGACCCTGGAATTCAGCTGCCTCTCCTGATGCCTTGGTGCTGGACCGTGTCTGGCTTCTCTCCAGGATCAGTGTTGGGCTGAAAACAAATCTTGGCTGCAGGGAGAGCGGCCATGTCCCAAAGCTGGTAGGGACACACAGGACAGCCCTAACTGGGGAGAGAAATTCCCTCCAACCCCTTGAGCTCTCCTCACAGCCAAGCCTGGCTACATGTTCTCCCAAGGGGGTGCTCAGTGGGGATGGGTACTCCCCTGGCCAGCAGGGACAGGGGCACATGTGGGGACAGAGACAGGATCCAGCCACTTTCCAGCACTCCAGTGCAGGACCTAAGAGTGCAGAGGATGCAGGGATGGGACTCAGGGCTGCAGCAGCTGTCAAAGAGCATCTTGGGGTTCCATGATCAGCTCCAAACCTGTCCCTGCTGAGTTCTGGTGCAGGGAAGCTGCCTGCAATCCATCACCTCTCGTGGAGAAGAAAATAGGCTTGGGGGCATGCAGTATAGGTCCAGGGCATGCTCTCTCTGCTTGGCTAAAATGACACTAATTAAGCCCCTTGCAGTGTGTAAAAGCTATTCCTACAGGGCAGACAATTAACCTTGAAACTTGGCTTTTAGTGCTTGGAGGGGAGCGAATTTTTCATCCTGTTATTTCCCTGTGCTATTAAGCTAATCCTGGAGACCGTGAGGGAGAAGCCGTGTGACACCACTGCAGCTCCCAGCCTTGCCAGGAGCACAGTGTGTGGCCAGCAGCCTCCTGCTCCATCCCTCCATCATGGTCCTATTTTCACCCACAGCCTCCAACAGCATCGTCAGCTCTGGGGAACGCTGGGAACCAGGGATGTGACCAAGGGCACACGGCAAGGCTGTGGCATTACATGATTATTATGGTCAGAAGTAAATCCAGCCTCCTCTGAGTGTGCTAGACACAGAGCCAGCCTGGCCTTGACTTTTCAGGGAGTTCCCTCAGAGGGACAGCATGTCCCCAGCTCCCCAAGGCTGCTGGCATGGCATTTCCCTGGCCCAAGCTCTGTGTGAGATGAACCACTGAAGTTTTGTTGTCCTGGAGGAGAAAGGGAAGGATGAGAGAGGTGGAAAAAGGGGGAAGATTTCATCTGTGAAGGTCAAACCCTGCTGTGGGGCTGGGGATGTCCCTGGGATGCCCTGTGTCCTTTCCAGAGTTCACAGTTTCCTCTCCCCTCCAGCACCCCTCTTTCTCCCCAAACACAGTTACAGTGCTGAGCTTGGGGACACTGGGGAGAGGAGCTGGTGGCTTGGTCTGATCCTGCCATCAGCAGAGGGGAGGGAGAAGGGAGGATGGATAACTCACAAAGCCCCCTGCCACACAAGCAGCACCACACACAACATATTTAAGCACTGAAAACCAGTCTCATTACATTTGTTACAACAAGCTGCAAAAAGAGACTGAAATGCTAAAAAATCCCCTCAGGAACAGAGCACTGGGAGGGCCCTGCAAGGTGAGTGGTGGTGGGAACTGGGGGGGCCTGTGGGAACTGGGGGGGCCTCTGGGTCCCCCCACGACAGGAATAAGGATGGAGCATCCTGGTGATGGTGCTGCCAAGAAGCAAGGTAGAGGCACTGCTCCTGGCAGCAATGGTGCCATGAGTGCACAAACCAGCCTTTGGGTGCCCAGAAAATGTGGGAGAGGCATCCTCCAGGGAAGTTTTTCCTGTCTTCAGCAAACCCTTCCCACTGGTGGGACCTGCAGACCCTCACACCAAGCAGAGTGTTCGCTGCTCTGAGTCTCACCCCAAAAGAGCAGCAAACCTCCCACCTGAGCACTCCTCTGAGAGCTTTTCCCAGCTATAATTGGCCTTTCCATGGCAGCAGGGGAGGCTGCAGCACCCCTCGAGGAGCCATTTTCCATGTGGGAGCTGTTTCTCTGCAATGGCCTGGTTTTAAACTGCTTTCCTCTTTTTTTCTTGAGGGGGTGGTACATTATGGAGGCTGAATAAAGTGACGGAAGGGAGAGCTGTGCCATAAAAGCCAGTCTGCTGCTAAAGCTGGTGAAAAAAAATGATGCTGCAAAGTGCCTTTGCAGTTGTTTAGTCATTTGTTAGCCTGGCTGAGGGGTGATTTGTGCGGCCAGGCAGCAGCTGCAGAACATCATGTAGGGCAAAATGCCCTGAGTGTGTGCAGAGACCAGAGGAAGGACCAGGAAAGGAGGATGAGAGAGTACTGAGAGATTCTTTTTTTTTTCCTAGGTGACATTTTTGGCTTGTCTGCCTCACTCTCCCTTCTACAAAATAACGGTCATCTTCTCCAGGGCTCCCATGGAGGTAAATTCAGCTCCTGTTGCCTCACAGCTCTTCCCTCCCCAAGAACCCTGCCCATGGAAGTCACTTTTCCTGCAGCCCTGTTGTTTCTCACATTAGCTTTAATAAAAAAAAAAAAATAGAGTAGGTGCCTGGGGTAGCAGATGGGCTGGCTTCTCCTGCCTGCTGTAAATCACAGAGGAGGTTTTTACCTTCCTGGGATGAAGCTCTCAGAGCACTGATCCTGCTGGAATCAGCCACGGAACGACAGCACAGCCGTCTGCCAGTGCCACCACTGCTCATCACTGCATCCCTCTCTCCAGGAGGAGAAGACAAACCAACCTCCTGCACCTCTCCTGCAGAAGTGGCCAGGTCCTAATGGGATTTCTAAATCACGGCAGAGCTTCGGAGTGTCCTTCTGCCGGTGTAAATCAGCCGGGCTGGAATCGCCGGTGCTGTGCTGATTTACACCAGGGAGGTGCGGGGGGAGATGCTGGAGGGTTTGTCTGAGTGTCCCTGTCCTCTGAGCGGTGGCAGGAGGCCACAAATCATCTGGCAGCCACGGAAATAACTCAGCAGGATGAGACTGGGCATGGGGCTGAGGCATGTGAGCCCAAAGGGGTTTCAAGGTGGATGTGGGAATGATTTTCAAAATATAGAATAGACTAGAATAGAATAGAATAGAATAGAATAGAACTGTTTCAGCTGGAAAGGACCTCCAGTGATCCTTTGGTCCCACTGCCTGACCACTTCAAGGCCGACCAAAAGCTAAAGCTTGTTATTAAAGGCATTTTGCAGATGTTGCTTGATCACTGACAGGCTTGGGGCATTGAAGGAAGGAAGCCTGTTCCAGGGTTTGACCACGCTCTCCAGAAAGAAAGAATTTCAAACATCCGGTCTAACGCCCCCCTCACAACACAACTTTGCACCAATCAGAGGTTGGGCTTGATGATCTTGGAGGTTTTTTCCAACCTTAATGATTCTATGATTCTTTCCCACACATCCCATCACTTGATCGCAGGGAGAAGAGCACTCCTTGGAGACCTCCCAGGCCTGCTGGAGGCTGGTTTTCTCCAGGATTTTGGGGTGTTTTTAGCACACATGTTGTTTATCTGACAGGAGAAGGAGCCTTCCGGAGCGTGGGCGGTGCAGGACGGGGCGGGCAGCACCGCGCTCAGCCCGGGGCTCTTTGCATCGGGCCGACGGTTCCGAGCGGCTGCTTGCTCCAAAATTGGAAGGGATAAATGTGGAGTGGAACGCGTGCCAGCCGACTCGGCTGTGATAAAGCCGGCGTGAGCGCTGGGCTGTGACAAAGCAGCGGCACCGAGGGGCTCACACGTGAGCTGGCGGCCGGCGAGCCGGGACGGGCTTTATCGGGATCCGCAGCTGCGGA
This sequence comes from Picathartes gymnocephalus, assembly GCA_013390045.1. Classification (NCBI taxonomy): domain Eukaryota; kingdom Metazoa; phylum Chordata; class Aves; order Passeriformes; family Picathartidae; genus Picathartes; species Picathartes gymnocephalus. Next base: position 248,929 of record WEKY01033600.1, read on the forward strand.
GCGGCCGCGCCAGCTCCGGGGAGCGGGGCTGGGTGGCACCTGCGTGCTGCCAAGAGCCACCGCGTCCTTGGCTGACCATCAGCTCCACCTGTCCCCAGCCCGGGGGAAAAAAAGCACCTGCAGCCCCGCAGGTTTTGCACGTACCTCTGTTGAGGGGCACGTAAAATACGGCCTGCTGTGTATCACTGAAAAAAAGGCTGAGTTCCATTAGATATAAGGGAGATGTTTTTACAGGGAGGGTGGTAGAACACTGGCACGAGTTGCCCAGAGAATCTGTGGGTGCCCCATGCCTGGGAGCATTCATGGTCAGGTTGGATGGGGCTCTGAGCAATCTTACCTACTTAGAGATATCCCTGCTCATTGCAGGGGGTTGGACTCTGTGACCTTTTAAAGGTCCTTTGCAACCCAAACCGGTCTAGAATTCCATTTTATCAAGTCCATGAAGGATTGTACCACCTGCACATGCTGAGGTGCATTGGGGCTGGGGAGATCCTGACCTCACACACAGCATTTTGTGCCCTGAGGGTGCAGGACAGGCTGTGGGACCAGCTCAGTGTGGGAGAGAGCGTTTCTGCTCAGCACAGGGATATCTTGGCAAACTGGGTGCGATTCCCAAGGTTAAAATTTGTCATCGTGCCAAGGACAATGCCTGGGAGCGAGCAGGGGCTGCCCTGTGTCATGCTGCCTGTCTCTTTGATCTCCCACACTGTGCTGAACTTCTGCCTTCCACCAAAACACCCATGATGGTCATTTGACCTATTTTTATTTCACTTTCCTCCCATCCTGTGCTGCAGAAAATCCAGAGCAGCCTTACCCCGAAGTGTCAGCACTTTATCCAGCACAAGTCCCAACGTGCTTCCCTAATCATGGACACAGCGCCTTGCACACAAGCAGGATTCAGCTCCCAGCACTCATTTCTATCCCTGTGCTTCTTGATAGCACTGCAAATCCCCACGGTGGGTTCCTGGGTCATAGCAATACCTGCAGCAGAAATACCTCCTTGCCTTAAGCAGCACGTTTTTATCCCAAGACAGTGTTTGTTTAGTGGATTGTGATTCTAATTCAGCAGATGGTACCAACAGCTGCCAACCCCGTGCCTTATCTCCCTCCTAGCAGGCAGCACTGACCCGATCTGACCCTGTGCAGGGCTCAGCCTGGCACCCGGGCCTGTGGGGCTGAGGATGTCCCCTGGCAGGACCCTCACAGTGGTTTGCACCAGGCAGATCTCAGCCAGGTTGGGAGTCCTGGGAGCCAGAGGATGCTGCAACCCCTCCCCTAGGATGCTGTAGCCCTCCACGAGGATGCTGAACCTCCCCCTGAGGATTCTGAAGCCCCCTCTGAAGGTGCTGAAGCCCCCCCGAGGATGCCGAAGCCCACTCTGAGGATGCTGCTGCCCAGATTCTGCTGCCCGGGTGCTGCCAGGGGCTGCCCCAAAGCCGGGCAGAGGCTGCCACTTAGTGTTGGAAGGGAGCACGGCTGCTGCAGGGAGCTGGCAGAGTGCTGCTGTTGGGGACAGGCCACTCCCATGCTCCTTGGAAGGTCCCCAGGCTCCTGCTCAGCCCCCGGGGTGCCTGAGCATCCCTGGGTGCCGGTGTTTCCCTCTAACGATGGCTCTGCTGATAACTGCTAATGGGGCTGATGGGGCTCGTGCTCACCCATCCCCTGTTGGTTCCCTTGGGGTGCTGGCAGAGGTCCCCCCCAGCAGCCCTGCACTCCCAGGCAGTGATGAAGGTCCTCAGCCCTGCCCAGGCACTGCCCAAATCAGCCACAGCACAGCGTCCAACACAGAATCACAGAATGGTTTGGCTTGGAAGGGACCTTCAAGTCCACCCGGTTCCATCCCCCTTGCACCAGATGAGGTTGCTCCAAGCCCTGTCCAACCTGGCCTTGGAAACTTCCAGGAATGGGGCAGCCATCTGGGGCAGCAGAACTTCCAGCTTCTCTAAGGTCTCCCTGGAGCCCTCTGCTCCAGCTGCCGTCCCGGATGTCTTGCTGTTTAAACAACGTGACTTAGACACCTTTTTGTTAGAGATAGTGGCACCAAGGCACCCAGGGGATGCACGATCCTCCCGCTGTCCTTGGCAAGCGCTCCTCTGCCTCAGTTTCCCCTGACTTTACAGTGGTTCAATGAGAAACAAGCCCTTCAATCAGCTCCCGGGGTCCCCTGACTGCTGGGGCAGAGCTCAAGGCCTCTTGGCCATCTGGGGAAACTGAGGCAGGGGACAGCCAAGCAGGACTGGGTGGTCCTGAGCATGTCCCACCACCCCGAGCATTCTGGCTGCTGTCATCTCCTGCTCCTTCCCCTCATTACTGCCTGATCCCCTGGAGACGGCGGTGGCAGAGCATCCTTCCCCGTGATGTTATATTAGCTTAATAGCATTTTTCCACTCCATTTGAGAGGGGAATTTACAACGATCTCCGATTAGGACTGTCTTAGGAATGTCTCTGATTAGCACTGGCCACCCGGGCTCACCCTGCCCCACTCTGGGTCCAGGGCTGCAGGTGCCAGCTGGGCTCTGGCCACTCATCACCCCACAGAGCAAAAGCTTCTCTGGGCAACCTGTGCCAGGGCCTCCCCACCCTCACAGGAGGGAATTCCTTCCCAATATCCCATCTAACCCTGCCCTCTGGCAGTGTGAAGCCATTCCCCCTTGTCCTGTCCCTCCATCCCTTGTCCCAAGCCCCTCTCCGGCTCTCCTGGAGCTGCTTTAGGCACTGGAAGGGGCTCTGAGGTCTCCCTGGAGCCTTCTCTTCTCCAGGCTGAACACCCCCAGCTCTCTCATCCTGTCTCCAGAGCAGAGATGCTCCAGCCCTTGGCCTCCTCTGCACTCGCTCCAGCAGCTTCACATCCTTCTGACGCTGGAGGCCCCAGAGCCGGAGGCAGCACCACAGGTGGGGTCTCACCTGAGCAGAGCAGAGAGGGAGAATCCCCTCCCTTGACCTGCTGGTCACACTGCTGCTGCTGCTGCTGCATCCCAGGACACAGATGGGCCCCCAGGAGCAGATCCTGCACTGCCTCTCACAGCCCTGCTTGCAGCCCCCCTTGGCAGCCCAGCAGCAAGCCCCCCACGGGGGCAAGCAGACCCTCACTGCCAGTAGCCCCATCCCGGGCAGCCCCTGCCCTCCAGAGCACCAGGGACTGCTCAGCCTTGGCCCCCTCCTCACCCTGAGCTGCCACTGCTCTTCCCTCGCCTCTGCCGCAGACGGTTCTGGGATCACTTACCAATTAGTGTGGCCTGCTCATTAAAGCTCATTATCTGCCAGTGTGAACTTGGATGGGATTGTGCGGGCTTGGCAGGGGATCAAAATCTTCCTTTTTTCCAATTGCATCCCGCTCAGCCCCCACGCTCCGGGAACAGCCCCGCGGCTGCACCAGAAGGCTGGGGGGATGCGATGCTGCCTTTTAGAGGGGAAAAAAAAAGTGCCCAACAAATTAAGTCGAGTCCTCCACACAGCAGAGACCGGTTGCTGCTCCACACGGGTGCTGTGATGGAGCGGGATGACGCCTGGATCGCTGTTTTCCATGGCTTTCCTGGAATCTGGGAATGTACGGGGTGGCGGGGGAGAGGGGGGGGAAATGGCAGGACTTTTTGTCCACTGTGGGATAACGAGCTCAGCCCGGCTCCAGGATACAGAGCTGCCAGTGACGGGAAATGTCAGCTGCCAACCACAGAAATTAGGTTTCTTCTCCATGTGGTGCACTGCTGGGAGGGGCTGGTCAGAGAGGTGTCTTGGCTGCTTCCTGCTTTTAAGTGCAAGGATAGAGGGGAAAACACAAGACTCTGACAAAAGCAGTCTTCTGCCGCTGCCTCTGTGGGTGTTTGAGTTAAACAGGTGGCAGAAAACCCAACAGATTTCACAGCTTGGATGGAATTACCTCTGCTCATGGAATGAGACTTCGCTTCCTGGCTGTGATCTGAGCTGGAGGGCAAAACCCTGCACCCCCACCCTGCCCCGTTGCATCCCGAGCTGTCTGTGTGGCTCTGCTGCCACCACACCCATCGCAGCCTCTGCCCGGCTCTGGGACACTGGTGCCCGGGGTGGTGACACGGACCCAGATCCTTGGGCAGGGCTGGGAACGCTGCTTTGCAGCCACAGGGGCTGGTCCTGGGCGTCCTGCAGCTACAAGGCAAACCAGCCAAAGTCTTTCTGTGCTGGGAAAATCAATCCCAAATGCAGCCTGGTTTCATAAGAACCAGGAGCACGGGAGTGGGAGCTGTGTCTTTCCCAGTGCCTCTTTCCCCTCTTTCCCAAAGCTGTCCTTCCCCAGGGACACACCAGGTCTGGCTTTCATTAGCGAATGAGCCTGTTTTGGTGAATGGCTCTTGTCAATATTGATTAAATTCCATCTTCCCATGTGCAGACAAATCCTCTTGCAGTCCCTTCAGCGCTACCATCCTAAAATAACTCAGCAACAAGGCATGGTTTAACCCTTACCTTCTCCTCCGAAAAAAACCCCTAAGGTGAAATCACCCACTAACTGCTCCTTTGTTCATCTCCCGCATGGAACCACCCAGTAACAAGACAAAAATCCACCAGCCAGTGGAAAGCAGCTGGTCTAAGTTCAAGCCAAAGAGCCTCAGCTTGCTCGAGCCAGGGCTTTAGCAGAGGCCAAGCTGGGAAAGCTGCGCCTACATCATTAACAAAATCCCCAGCAAATGCTCCCCGTGGCATCCAACCAGCTCTCCAGGGCTGCAAATTGTGCCCAGGAGCGTATTCTTCCTCAGCTCCTCCTTGCCAGGGTGCCTTTCACCGCAGACATCCCTCTGCCTGCATCCCACGCTGCCCTGGATTAACCGCCTCTTTTATTGCTGCCAATTACTGGCAGCAAAGCTGCCTCGGGGATGGAGGATGTGAGATGGGTTGCACCTTCCCGGCCTTAATGACATGAGGATTTGCAGGCTGGAGCAGCAACCTCGGCTCCCCACGGAGCAGGGGATCAGCACACAGCCCCCCACTCTGCTTCCCGGCATGTCCTCTGCACCCCACTGCTGGCAGCTGCACGGGATGTTGTGGGGACAGCTGTATCCCCGAACTCTGGCATGGTTCAGGGGATGGGAAATGCGTGGATCAGGGGATGGGAAATGCATGGATCAGGGGATGGGAATGTGATGCCCATCCCTGGTGACCCAGAGCTTCCCGCGTGGGTGGGAGCGGAGGCAGCGCCGGGCTGCAGGCAGCAGACCACACTCGACTGCTGCTGAACGCTCCGAGGCTTCACACTGCGAGAAGAATGAGCAGATAATAGGATTTTCCATCTCTTCAAAGGGCGCTCGAGCCAAGCCCCGGCGCTGTGCAGAGCCCTGGGAAGAGTCGCCGGGAAAATCCCACACCTCCCAGCCGGCGCCGCAGCCACAGGGATGCTCCCAGCTGCAGAGCAAATGGGGACTGGGAATGCGGGTTCTGGGAGGGCAGAATGCTGGAAAGCACCACGGGGATTATCGCAGTGATCCCCAGCAAGGCGAGGCAAGAGGAGGTGAAACGGTGGTGATGCCACGTCGGGAGTCAGGGGAAGGTCCATCTATCCTGACATGGCGGGTTTTTCATAGAATCATAGAATGCTTTGGGTTGGAATTGACCCTAAATCTCATCTCCTTCCACCCCGTGCCATGGGCAGGGACACCTTCCACTATCCCAGGGTGCTCCCAGCCCCATCCAACCTGGCTTTGAACACTTCCAGGGATGTGGCATCCACAGCTTCTCTGAGCATCTGTGCCAGTGCCTCCCCACCCTCACAGGAAAGAATTCCGTGCTAATATCCAATCTAAACCTCCTCTCTTCCAGCTTAAAGCCAGGAACAGCTGCTGTGCTGCAGAAGCGAGCGGGAAAGCAGACACTGAGCTTTCCCCTCGGTGCTTGCAGCAGCCAGGGCACGCACACATCGCCACGCCAAGGGCATGGCACACTCACACCTCTCTGGGCACACGCTGGCACCAGCCCGGGGCACAGCAGCCGCCCCCGGCCCCTCGGTCCCCGACCGCTGCACAGGGGCAGCCGAGGGACCATCTGGAGCCTCATCTGAAGAGCTCCCACGTCCCCGCGTCCCCGCTCCATTTCTCCTCGGATGGCTTATCAGCAGTGACTTTCCCGACAGCAATCGATAGAAAACATTTTATCACCTTCCCAGGCGGCAGGATCCGTGGAGTGGGTCTGATTTCTGTTTCTATGGTGACATCTTCTGGGCTTGTGAAAGATTTTGCCTTTCTTGGTTGTTGTTGGGTGGAGGAGGGGGGGGCGGGG
>WEKY01033600.1:260806-295058 GCA_013390045.1 Picathartes gymnocephalus
CTTCCCTTCCCTTCCCTTCCCTTCCCTTCCCTTCCCTTCCGCCCGCGCTCCCACCGCACTCGCATTTCCAACCCTAGCCCGTTCCGGCCCCCACCAAAACCGCTTCGATCTCCCCAAAACGCGAGCCTGTCCCTGGCTCGGTGACGTCACGGAGGGGCTCCCCGGCCCCCCCGGTCCCGCGGGTGCGGGTGGCCGCAGTGCTCCCGGCCGGCGGTGCCGAAATGCCGAGCGGGGACATGGTGCATCTTGGATGCATAGCCCTGAGCCCCTCCTGTGCCCTTTTGCTGCAGCTGTGAAATTCCATTTAAATTCCTCTGTGCGTGTGTGTGTGTGTGTGTGTGTGTGTGTGTCCCCATTCCCACTCTCCCTGGGAATGTGCAGCTGGAGCAGCACCTTGAGCCGGGTGGTGGGATCCCAGTGGAGGTGCTGAGCTGCCCAGGGGTCGGCATCCCGAGGGCTCTCCGGCCCCTGGAAGCGTCCTGGCTGACGTTGCAGACCTGCCGGAGGTTCTCACTGACGTCAGAGCAGGATGCTGTTGGGGTGCATGTTTGTTCCCCACTGCCTTTGATGGAGAGTGATGCCATCCCTGACTTGTGTGCAGATTTTGGCTTGCTGAAAGCTCTTGTGGCCACTGGTCCCTGCCCGCTTTCCCCTTGGCTGCCAGCAGTGCCTGTGTTGGCTGCCCTCAGGTGACCTCCCAAAGTGATGATGTGGAGGAACAAACCCAACAGTTGGGGTTTTGCATGGGAGAGTGCTCCTAGGGCTCTGTGCCAGCCGAGGGAGGGCATCGCTGGTGGTGCCAGCACCTTCCAAGGGCTCTCCCAGCTCAGCTCCAGCTGCCCCAGCTCCTGGGCATCACCAGAGCCTCCTTGATGGTGCAGAAATGGTTCCCTGCTCAATGCCAGGACTTTGTGGAGCACTCCTACCCCGCAGCTGCCTTTCCCGGGGTGGCAGTGTGTGTGCCCCAGGTGGGTGAGCAGCGCCGTGGTGGCTGTGCGGTTGTGGGTGCTGTCACCTGTGTGCTGGTGACAGAGGGTGGGGGGACCCACGGCGGGCGAAGCGCAGGTTGGCTGTGCGTGGTGCCTGCCAGTGCTGAGACTGCATCTCCTGGTGACTGTCACTGACTGATGAAAATGGACCTGGAGCTGGTGGGAGATGGAGTGGAGAAAGATGGGAAGAAGCCAAGTGAGATGGAGAAAAGGACGTGTTCCCCCTGAGTGCTCTTCCCTCCCCGTTCCCCAGGGGATTGAGGTGTGCCTTGAGGCATGGAGAGAGTGATGATGGTGAGGGGCTCAGTGTGGGTCTGTGCCCGGGGCTGGGGGCACCCATACCCTGAGCAACAGCTCTGCAGCCCGGGCCAGGAGCTGTGTGAAGTTCAAGGCAGGAAGTGAGAAATAAAATAGAAAAAAAAGACTAAAAAAAAACTACCACGACTGGTAGAAACCACCAGGGAGATTTAGGGAAGCGGCTGTGCTGTGCTGTGGAGCCCAGAAGAAGTGTGTATCCTTGTCTGATGAGGAGCTGCCCGTGCCAGGGACCGCAGACCCACCTCTCCTCTCCCGGCTCTGTCTCCGCTGCAAGCCCCAGGGAACAATTGCATACAGAGTGCTTCGTTTCAGAGCCGCCACAGTCATTTCAGAGACCTTTTAGGCAGGAAAAGTGCTCTGTAGCGTGTAATTTGAAGGCTCTGCTCTGAACCTTCACTGTCGCTCTGCTAAATGATCCTCTGCTCTTCCAAACCTTTGCTGCCTGGAAACCAGCAGCGGTGACCTGGTTCCTGGCCCCGCGGGGTCCCTGGTCTCCCTTCAGCTCCGTGTTAAGGTGAGGGGAGTTGCAGGTTGCAAGGAGCAGCCCGGGGTGGTTCTCTGCCTTGCATGGGGCCTCTCAGATGTCAGAGTCCTGGGAGATTTCAGCCAGTCTTAATCATCTCTCGCCTCTGCCTGAGCTGCAGAGGTTGTCAGAGCGCACTAAGGATTTTCCAGCCTGGAGGGTTGAGCCCTGTGAGGGCTCTGCAGGAAAATCTAGGGACTCCAACTGATTTTCCTCCAAAATGGGGGAGGTGCAGAATTCTTTTCTGTAGCATCCCTCAGGCTTGGCAGCTCACGGCGGGGAAGGACCGTTTGTTCTGCCATCAGAGGAAATGGCACAACTTTGGTTTAACTGATGGAGCTGTGCCACAGCCTCACTGGGGGCACCAGAGGTGAGCCTGGAGGTGCTGGACCATCATTTAGCCAGGGAGTGTGATATCACCTGGGGTTTCCTTGTCTCTCCTTTTCTGCCTGTCCTTGTTAGCTGCCCTACAACTTTTGTCTGCTGGAGGCACACCTGCAGGAGCAGAGTGAGCTGTGTGTTTCCTCTCGCTGTGGGCACTGCCCGCCCTGCCAGATGCAGGCAGGGCCCCCAGTTCCTGGCAGCTGGGGCATGCAGGCAGCCTGGCAGAGGGGTGCAGGAACAGGGTACAGGATGGGGAGAAGGAGAAACATTTGGATATGAAGGGTTTGGCTGTCACCTCTTGGCCTGGTCTGGTCCTGTGCTGGGTTGGCACAGTGCAGGCACCTGTGTGTCTTCTCTTGTCTTCGCTCTGCTTTGGATTCTCTCTGTTTTGGATTTGCTCCTGGTTCCTGCTGAGGCAGGAGAGTCCCAGTGCTGGTGGATTTATGCACGTCACCAAATCAGACACAGGGCCAAGGCAGTGAGTCTGTCCTAGAGGGCTGCACCAGCCGTGCCAGGCACGCACCTGGGTCTAACCTGCTCTTAAATCCTGATGGTGCTGGGGACCCCGCCCTGTCCCCAGGCAATTGCTGCCACTCACTGATGACAAGACTTCTACTTGGCTTCCTCTGCTCCTATCCTATCCCCTGCAGAAGGTCATGGCAGCAGGGCACAAGGCAGAGGAAAGGCCGTTTCCCTTTCCCTTCTTCACCTCTCAGAGGGATACTCCACAGCTGCAGCCCTTCGGAAGAGCAGGCAGGATGCATCCCAGCTGGGGTGGAGCAGGCAGACCCGTGTATTGTCCTGCCACCATCCTGTCCCATTGCCTGCTCGAAAACACGCTCAAAATCCACCTGCTCCGAATTATGTGGATTTGGGATTTCCCCCAGGAGGACTGGTCCAGCTGCTTGAGGCTGGCAGCAGCGAAGCTTTCACCTGGTGTGGAGGAGGAGGAGGAGGAGGAGGAGGAGGTGGGAGGCAGGTGCAGGTGCTCGGGTTCCAGCGTCACATGCAAGCACAAGGAGCTGGCTCTGAGCAGCGATCACCACCTGCACCCACCAGCACCCAGCTGGCAAAAACTCCACGTCCCAGCAAGCAGAGAGCCAGCAGCAGCCCTGCAAGATGGAGAGTGGCTTCCTGGGGCTGGCAGTCACCCCCGATTCCCCTGTGGGAGGTTGGGATTGCTGCGGGAATGCCGCTTCACCGCGGGAAGGTGGCAGCTTGGTTTTTGCTTTGGTTGCACGGCCTAGTTTCGAGAGCTGGAATATGCTCAAAGCTGGGCTTTCTGAGTTGCTTTTTTTGGTTTTGTTTTGTTTTAAATGACAGCATTTCCCCTTTAAATTTACATCTCTAGCTGGGGAACACAGAGCCTGGTGAGAGAGGGAGTGTGAGACTTTTATAAAAAGAACGAGTCGGGTTTTATTATCCCTTTGAGACGAGCAGGGAAAATCTATACTGAAGGCATGAAATAGCAATAAAAATGGACTTTTTGCCAAAGCAAAATTAATTGAGTGAATCTCAGTCCTCAAGCCTGAGCTCTGAGAGGCTTATGAGTTGGATATGAACCATGCTGCCCCCTTCCAGGCTCTCATCCCCCAAGGAGGGGAGGCAAATCCTCCCTCTGGTCCTCGGTGTGTGATGTGATCAGCGCATGGGAGCAAAGGACTCGTGCTTGGGATACAGCGAGGCCGAGGATGCCTCCAGCCCTGATGGTCCCTGAAGCAAGGACTTTCTCCAGGTCCTTTGGCTTGGGGATGCTGGCGGTCATTCAGAGGTCATCGCTCCAGCGTTTCCATCGCTGTGAGTCACGGCATCCCATCTGGACTGTGGATTTGGGGGAGTTCAGCAAGACAGAAGAGGAGGACTGGACACAGGCTCCTTGAACCCACTGTGGAAGCCCGGACAGGATCCTGCTGTCTTACCCTGACCTGGGCTTGCTCTTATTGATCATTTTCCTCCCTCACCTCTGCATCCTGCTCCTGCCACACTCTGGGGTCTGGCTCTCCAAGGTGCTTTCTGGGCAAATCCTTTGCAGAAAAGGAAACCCCCCCCTCCTGGGTTTTGTTCTTCTCAATGTCACATGCGGTGACACTGGCTCTGCTCTCCCCATTTTTGGGGGGAGGGTGGCAGGAGGAGCTGCTGGACAGAGCAGCAGGGGAAAGGCGGATTCTTTTCAGCAGATGGTGCAAAGAGGATGAAGCTGTGTAAACCTCCTGAGTCCACTGGAGAGACGGAGATTAAATAGTGAGAGGGCCGAGAGGCAGCTCCAGGCGGGAGAAGGAAGGAGAAAAAAAGGAAAATGGGGGTGGAAATGGGATTGTAGAGTGGAGCTGGGGAGAGGAATGTTGGTTTGAACCAGCATCCCTGTCCCACTTGATGTCTCCCCTCCAATTTGGAGGGCCTAGATTCAATGCCATAAAAATATAGCCCTTTTCAATCCCTTATCTTGCAGGAGCAGAAACAATTGGCCTGCAAAGAAGGAGAAAACAATCTGTTTGACTGACAAACAAAACCACATTTCTGCACAAAAGGAGGAGGAGGAAGAGGCAGCTGTCTGGCTGCTGCTTCGGCTTTTTTCCTTTCCCCTCCCTCTCCTGTCCCCTCGCTGATGGTGTCAGAGCAGAGCCTCTACCCTTGCCAGCAAAACACCCGCCGTTCTGACTGGCTGGGTTCAATGTCAGGCTCCTGCAGCAAATGTCATTGTCCTCCCTGCTGTCCCCAGCCACGGAGGAGATGCACCAGCCCTGCTGTGATGCCCTCCTGGGGATGGTGCAGGGCAAGGTGGCGCCTTGAGACCACCACGGCAGAGCCCAGCTGTTGGGAGAGGAGCTTGCTGGGTGCCAGAGATGGAATGTGATGCCCAAGAGAGGGACCAGGGCCAGCAGCTCGTGGCAGCTGAGTTGGGGACAGAGGGGACAGAGGACATCCCTTGTTGGGGGACCTTGGGAAGTTCAGCCAGGTTGTGGGTGATGCTGATATTGTAGCATCTATGGAGCACCCGAGTGCTGCAATTGGAGGTGCTGCTGGAGCTCCAGAGCCAGCCCCGTGCCTCAGTTTCCCTGTCTGCAAGGTTAGCAAGGTAACACACAGATGCTGTCAGAGAGCTGGGGCATAGAAGTGCCCTGTGCACCTGAAGTCGTTATCCCAACAAATTGTTATCCCTAAAAATTCATTACAGTGAGCACTGTACCAGCCAAATTGGTGCTGGGGGGAATCCGTCAGACAGGCAGGAGCAGAGCCCATGGGAATCTCCGTTCTCCATCTCTCTGGAACAAACTCCTCACTTGGAGGATTTTTGGAAAAAGAAACTGATTTTCCCCATGCGATTCCCTGACCAGGAGCAGCAGCAGTTTCCTGCCTGGAACAGTTTTCCGAGGGGACTCTGCTCTGTGGGGACATGTGAAGCAAACACCCACGCTCTGAAAACAGCCAAATGCAATAAATATCCAGTGCCTGAACCTGGAGAAGCAGAGGCTGGAACAGGACAGTCTCCGCAGGGGCTGGAAGTGCTGCCACAGAGGGAATCAACAATAAATAAAGGGGCACAAGAAGCAAACACTGAAGCCCCCAGGACACTCTTTTGATGCAGTTGCTGGTGACCTACTAGAATCCACTGGAAAGATGATCCTGCACTGGTGGGTGGTTCACTTTTTCTATTTTTTGAGGAGCTGTTTCACTCTGCAGCCAAGTAGCAAAATAACATGTAAGAAATCAGAGATTCCAGGTCAGTTAATAACAAATAATGAGTCTCTCAGTTCCTGAGTGGTTCTCTGGTTGCCGCAGTCCAGGCATATAACAAGCAGGCTTTTCTGAGCATCCTCAGCCAGGCTTGTTGAAATACTGGTGCAGATTGATAGAAACATCCTGAATTCAAGGGAATTTAAGAGATCCAGCCTCTGCTTTCTTAGATTGTCGTAACAGAAGCTTTGGGGAATATTTGACCTGAAACATTGGAAGAATTTGATTTATTTTTAATTCCTGCACCTAAAATGCAGAATTTTCTGCATTTTTCTTTCGTCTTTGATTTCAAAGGAGGAGAGGAAGTATCCCTGCACGCGTCAAACTGCAGGAAAGAGAAGACACGAAAGATGACTGGACTACTTTTACAACTTTGGCACTTGACTTTCCTCCCCAGAAGGGGAAGATGCACTGTCAGCCTGTCTTGTGATCAGGCTGTATCCTTTTGTTACCCTGATAAATGTCAGCTGACCAGGCTGGGATGTAAAAAAGGCTCCATCTCTACCAGACCTTTGCTGCTCTTTCTCACTCAGTATTGGGGCAGGGAAGGGCCCAGCATCTCCCCACCTGAGCTGTGCTTGCAGACTTTGCCTGGCCCCACAAGGTCCCATCTCCTCCATGCCCTGCTGTGGTTCCCCAAGGTCCTGCAGCACCCTTTCTCCTTTACCTATCCCTGGCCTCCAAATTCTCCCTGCCTTCTCCCTTCAGATCCTTCCTCCCAGCTGGACCCTACAGGCAATGGTGAGGTTTTGGCCTCCATGTTCCGTGCTGGTAGGTGAAATGCAAAGTTTGTGCTGTGATAAAGTAAATCTAACAAAGACGTGGAGTTTGGCTCCTGGACAAGAAAGACCATTCAGGTTTCAGCAGATTCCCGCTTCTCTGGTCCTGCGTGCTCTGATCATGGCCATGGGAGCAGCTCTCAGTGTGAGGCCAGAGTTTGGCTCAGCCCAGCACTTGAAGAGAGGTGGCAGAAGCAGAGTGGGTTCTGCTGGAGCCCCATCTCTCAGCTTCAGACCCTGGGGACACCTGGATATTCACAGTCCCTGGCTGTTGGGACAGTATTTCAGGTGGCAAAGCCAGCATTTGGTGATGCAGCATCCACTCGTGTTTGATCCAGACCTACCTGGAACCTCTCCTTTCCCTGAGCATCTCCCACCCCTTCCACCAGCTGCAGTCACTCAGAAGCTCGTCCTTGATGTTCCTCTGTGCTTGTGCCCCTTGGGATTTGGCCAGCGTGTGTCAGGGCTCCTCTTCCTCTCCAGCTGTTCTCCACTCGACTGCGTCACCCTGAGCATCCCTTTCTCCTGCCTGGGGTTGCTTTGAACATCCTGTTTCCCGAGTTATTTCACCCTGATTTTACCAGGTCACGGGCATGTGGGTCCCCTCCTTGGCTGTGGTGGCACAGCCTCTTTGATTAGCTGTATTTCCAAGCATGACTTCCATCTGTCCATCAGTCTCTCTCACTAATTCCTGCAGCATTTACAGCCAGGCAGGGCCCTTGGTCATTTGGAATGGTCACCGGCGGTGGCAGGACTGTGCTAAATGATTTTTTCCATGCGTTTCACCTCTTTTCTGTTAGCAAATTGTTGGTGATTTTTTTTTTTGGTAGTTGCATTAAGTATTCCAAGTGACTGCGATTTCCCCCATCGTATTCATTATTCAAAATTGTTCTCCAGATAATTTCTGCAAATAATTCGCGGTCTTTGCTCTTTTGTGAATACTCGGTCTCAAGAATGAGAGTCGTTTTAATTGGGATCTCACATCACATGATGGGTTTTGGCTTCCCGATTGGGCAGGCTTAATTTTTAGACTTGAGGTTTGGGGAGGGAAACTGTTGCAATTAAGAATTTGAAATTCACTTTCTTCCAATATCTTTAGTTGATGCTTAAAATTAACGGAAATTAACAGTCTGTCTCACTTTTTTTTTTTCTTCCCCTTCCTGGCCAAAAATCCCTGCCGGTAACTTGTTGGCAAGAAACACTTGAAGAATATAAACAAAAAGGTGGCACCAAAACAGCTAAATTTAACATATCTAAAAACTGGAGTGATGATTCACAGTGGTTTGTTGTGTATTATTCACCCCGCTCTGGTAAAAATAATGATCAAAATAATTTAGAAACCTAAAAAGTCACATAGCAAGGGGACATTTATAGCACTTGGTCTCATAAATTCTTCCATCAGCTGCTCTCTGTGTGCCTGAGAAACATCCTGTGGGCTGGCTGGTGTGTTGTACCCTGGCCCTGAGCGCTCCAGCCCCGTGCTGAGGCTGCTGCCAGCTCGGTGGAGGTGGAGAAAAGGAAGGTTCAACCATCCTGGCACCCCACACTGCCTCGATCCGCACCCTCAGCAGGCAAGACTCCAGTTGCCTCACACAGAGCTCGACTCCAGGCAGAGGGTGGCTGTAAGTGACTTGCCCAAGGTCACTCTCCAGCTCCGTGGTTCAGCTGGAAATAGCTCCAAGGTCTCCTGATCCCCCCAGCAGCCCCCTCGCTGCCAGGCGAGACGGAAAGGTGCAGAGTTCACGTGTCTTCTCTAACCGACAGCCTGGCTCCTGCCACCTCACCTAAAACCTCAAACCTCCTTGGCTCTGTTTTCTGCCCTGCCTGCCATGGGGCTGAGTCAATACAGCCCCCCCAGCCCCCCTGAACAGCCCAGGCTCCCGTGGCATTATTTATGCCTCCGAAGTGGAGCGTTGTGCCGGCGCTCCTGTTCGTGCGGCACCCGCACAGCCCGGCTGCTCGCTTCCACCAGCTGCTGCTGCCGATTTCCCTTAAAAATAAAACCCCTCTAAAGGTACAGCAGGGACACCTTAAATGCAGAGCCGTGGCGTGCAGTTAATCATATCCTCTTAACGGGTTTATTCGCTCATTAAATATTTAAGACTCGTTTCTCTTTATCAATAGTGTGGAGGCGTGCAGGCCCCGGTGCAAAGATTTATGCACACAATAGGATCGGTGCATTTAGATTTGTTTGAAGGGATCTGAGAGCCATTTAAAACTCGACCGAGGGGGACAGTTGCTGCTGCTGCTGTTTTCCTCCAGTGAGGTTTCTGCCTTTTCTGCCTCCTGACTGCGGTTGGGAGGTGGCAGGAGGTGAGGCCAGGGGGCTTGGGCTGATCGTTGCTTCTGGCGCCCTCACAGTTCCTTTTGAAATAGCTGTGCCCCCTTTTTGAGGGATGCTGAGGTCTTGGAGGGGACACGTTTGACTTGGCTGTCTCATAGTGATGAGGATGGTCTGTGGAAAATGCAGAGTGTGGAGGCAGGACCCGGTGCTGGTGGCATGTTTGTGGAAGTGGTGTTTTGATCCCTGCTTCCCACCGCTGTCTGTGGGCAGAGCTTTGCCATTGTGGCTCAGATGTGAATTCCAGCTCATCTGGCACCACTTGGGAGCCGTCATGCAGGTGCAACATCTGCTGTTCTTCTGTTGTTACCTGGGCTCTGCTCTTCATACAGGTGTAAGAGCAGTGGTGGCCTTTTTGGTTCGTAGGATGGGGAGGGATGAAACCCATGCCATCATCCCGCCTCATCCTCTCCATCTTCTGCCCCTCTGCCCACCGCAGCTCACCAGCCCAGACCTCCATCCAGAGCATCTTCATCCAGTACCCAGCATTTCCCACCTTCCTCGTACCTGGTCCCTGGTCCTTACGTGGGGCTTTGTGGCTTCCAGCTGCTGCCAGATGTGTCACTCATCCTGTGTGCAAGGAAGCAGTTCCTCCCACAGATGTGTGTACCTGTTCCCTAAGCTCTGAGGGCTCTGGGGTGTGGGACAGGGACAGGGGCCTGAGTGTCCCGTGCAGTTGCACGATGTGACCTGTTCTGTCCTTCCATGGAGAGCGTTGCCGGAGCTTGCAGGGACAGCAGGTCCCGGCACGTAGGACTCAATCTCCATCTCAGCAGCCTCTGCTTAGATCAGGAGGCAACATCTCATGCCAAGACCTGTCCTCCCCAGGCTGCAGCTCGGAGTCGGAGATGGCAGCAGTTGACGCCCATTTTTTTTCACCCCCTGTGGCATCCTGGCAGGTTCTTCCCACAGCTTTGCCCAGCCAGACATGCCTGTTCCAAAACCTCCTCTCCAGGAGGTGCTGGGGGTGGATAGGAAGGGTGAGTAGCTGCGGTGGCAATGGGCAGAGCTGGCAGCTCCCTCCTGAGGGTGTGAGAAATACCCCAGCTGGATTATTGACAGACAGCCCTGAGCATGGGAAGTGCGTGCGTGCGTCAGATATTTACCCAAACCTCTCCTGCTTTGCAACGTGCCCACAAAAAAAAAGGATCTGACAGCAATAAAACTGTCGGGCGGCTGCTGCTGCCTTTTTTTTAAAGTTCTATGATAGCTTCTCCCCCCGCCTTTTTTTAATAGCTAATGCATCTGTCACTACTTTCCTAATGAGCTTTCCGAAAAGGGCCTTGGGGACCTCTACCTATCCATGTGGGCTTGGATCAGAGCGTACTCAGGGGAGGCAGAGAGAATTCAGCTCCCTGCTTCACCCTCATCCCCTCCCCAAACTCCTCTCTGAGGGCAGGTTGTCCAGAGGGAGGGAAAGGCAGCAATATCTCAGCACTCGGCGAGCTGGCGTGCACCCCCTGCAATCACAGCCAATAATGACAAAAAGACGGGGCTGCTGCCAGAGATAGAGAGCTGAGCTCCAAGCGTTACAGCAATGTCACAGCCTTGGGACTGCTGCTGGCTGCTACTGGAAAGAAATTTCCTCACAACAGGCAGAGTTATAGGAAGGAGCCATTGATTGCATTAAAAAACACTCTCCCCACCTCTTTTTTTTGGCATGGATTTTCAAGGCTTTTTTTTTTTTTCCTTTCCTCTCCCCCCCTTTCTCTCTCCATTTGCCATTGAAGTTGCGTTCAATAAAACCCATCGCCCGAGAGCATCTGTTCGCATGTTCTCAGCAGTACAATGGGCAGAGGACTGCAGTGTGCGGAGCCCCAGCCAGCCTCTGCAGACAATGAGGGGCTGGCAGCGGGGCAGGGGGGGCTTCTAGTTTATTTTATTTCATTTTTTCCCCCACCTGCCAGCCCCCACTACTAATTGTAATCACAAAAGGCAAATGGGAAGGGACTGGGGGAGCAAGGCTGTGGTTCACTGGGGTCATGGTCTCCATCAGTCATTCTCCCAGCCTGTTGCTGGGTAAATGCTCGGCTCCCTGGTTTATCAAAATGACTGTGCAGTAAAAGCCTCTTTGCCCAAACCTCCCCCCACCTCAAAAAAAAAGGCTGTTTACTGACTCAAAAAGCCTGAATTTCCCATTACCATCCATGGGAGACTTTCCGTTGACTTCTCTAGGCACAGAAGGGAAAACAGGGTTTGGTGACTCAGGCACAAACCTGCCATCTCTTCCTCTTGCTGATGCTGTTGGCAAATCTTTTAGGATTTAGCCAGATTCATCCAGGGACCGAACGCTGCCATCCCTGTGCCACTGATAGGGCACAAGAGGATGCACCACTTGGCAGGAGTGAATTCCTAATTGTGCTGTGCCCAAGTTCCCCTCAGCTGTGAGATGTAACGGTGCTCACCCTACGTTGCATGATGGTGGAGAAGCTAATAGCTATTAATGCCAGAGAGATGCTTCCAGATCTCTAGATAAAAGGTGCTCAAGGAGGGAAAATTATTATCATCATGGGCCAAAGAGCTACGGGGGATTAGAAATCTGTTTGTGTTTGTAGGATGTAACCACTAAGGAGGGAGAGACTGGGACAATGGAGCATGCACAGCACTAATGGAATGAGCGTAGGAAAGAGGATATCTCTGGAGAGCCTTAGAAACCATTTCCCAGTGGTAAGATCTACTTGGGTTGTTTGTTCTTCTTCCCAGATGAGAGCTGCAGTCGTGGACGCTTTTATCACTTACGAGCTGGACTAGATGGAGGCCAGAGAGCGCATTGTAGGGACGAGCCCGTGTGGCTCTCGAGTGGGTAGGTACTGATTTATCCGGTCTCAGCTTCCATTTCTGGCTTTCAGAGCTGTGCTTTATAATAGAGGAGCCTGGAATGGACATTTCAGGCCTGTTTTTCACACTTATGGGATGCAGGTTTGGCCTCTGGTAGAGAGATGCAAGGGCGTGATGTGGGCATTTTGAAGCTTCAGCAGAAGAGTTATTTGTGGCTTGGGATAAAGTTTGGGCTGAGGTGTGGGTTTGGAGTGGCTCCATGGTAGCATGTGGTGGTTCCTTGAAGAGATTTCACTTGGAGATTCACTTTTTCCAGCTGATTCACGTCCTCGTGCGAGCCCATTTCTTGCCATGGTGACAGAGAAGCTGGCTGAGGCTCTGCGTGATAACGCGCCTGGTCCAGGCTAGAGGCTCCTAACGGGCTCTGAGCCCAGAGGGACTGTACAAACACAGGTTGTTCCCTTGAGATTAAAACCCAGCTAGACAAGATGTTTGCAGTCGGTGGTCAGGCAGTGCTGAGTACACTGCTGTGCAAAGCATTGGGCAAGCAGGTGAGACACAGGCAGTATCCATCCCGGCTCCCCTGGAATGTACATCCTGCTTACCCACGGATCCTCACTTCCACTCTGCTCCAAAATCACCATGTCGCCTTCCCTTTGCTCCCTGAGACAGCCCCATTTTGTGCTCGGGGGAGATGCAGCCTTTCTCACTGGAGACCTGCAGCACACCATGCTCTTTTTTTCCTCTCCTGTCTTTTTTTTTTTTTTTTTTCCCCTCTCCTTGACACTTTACTTAGCTTCTTTCTTCCCTCTCATTTTCTCTACCATCAAATGAAAGCCATTCAGACCAAAACGGTTCAGTCTGCTCTTTGTGTCTGGAAAACAGAACACCAAAGACAGCTGGACCTACCCGAGATGGCCACGGCCGTGGCAACAGTGGCTCTTTGTTAGTGCTGTTGTCTCTGCCCCTATCTCCAGTGTCTGGGGCCCTGTCTCTTTAAAGCTTTAGTGTGCTGTGTCAAAGCCAACAGAGAGTTCAGCTTATTAATGGATTCGCTAGGTTAATATCCCAACAGTTTGGTGTGGTGGGGTTTTTTTTTTTTTTTTCCCTTTCCACCAGCATAATTTAGAAAGAGGGGGATGGGGAGAGAAAGATAACCCAGACCCATTTCTGGGGAGGAGGGCACGGCATGGCTCATTGCTTTGGAGAAATGGAGCTGGAATGGTTGGTCGGGGCCACGAGAAGGTGGTGGCCCAGCCCTTCGCCTTCCTGTCTGTATGTACATCTCTCTCTATCTCCTTCTCCTGCGGGGTTCCCTGCATCAAAGCTTCTTCCAGTTCTTATGCTAATGAGGTGCATTAATGCTTAATGACTGTGAACAGGCTTGTTTAATTGCACCTATCTGAGCAGGAGGCACGTTGCTGTATAAGAGGGAACGACCATGTAAGCAGCTGCATGCCCTCCTGGACAGTCTTAATTACATGTAAAACTGATGTGATCTAAACCACCAGGCTGGTGATTAGTTTAGTGAGGCAGGTGGTACTTTGCAATTCAGTGCCTCAGAAACTCTACAGCAAGTGAGATCAGATTCTTTCGTAGGCTATGGAGGATAAGGCAAGCCCTGATCATCCTTGAATTTGATGTTGGGTGGGGACAAGCACGGCATAGTAGATTAATTTAATTAATTTATTGCAGTTAGTTTGCGAAGACATTATCCGCCAGCGTCTGTGCAGAATACTGAGCAGTCCCATTAATGCAATGCTATTTTGCCTGTAAATCCTCTCCCCCCGCCCCTTACAAGAGGAATGAGCTGCAATGGTCTCAGCTTTCTGCAGCGTTATCTCGCGCTGGTTGAATGCAACTGATTGTCTGAACTACAAAGGGGCCCGGCTAATGCAAAGCCATCCCTATTGGCACCAGACCTAGATTAATGACTCTGCATGCATTGACTTGGCTCCAAACTGGATTTCCCTAAAGCAGCTCTCTGCTGTCTGCACTCCCATATCCTCTAGCTGGGCTGGGATTGTTGGGCTGCCGAGAGCCACAGAGCTGGGAGCACCTCCAGGTGGGAAGGCTGTGGATCAGGGGTGCACAGGTATGAAGGTACCTGTTACTGCCAGCCATCTGCTGCTCATTACCCAGCCTCGCTGCTTGGGGTTATTTGTTTTGCTTTTATTCACCAGAGGGGGAATTTAAAAATAAATAAATAAATAAAAACAACCTTCCTTAGAAATTGCTTTGGCAGGGGAGTAAACCGAATCCATCAGGATTTTGGGGTTGGTTGTTCTCTCTCCCAGGATAGGTGTCTCCCAGCGCAACCCTGCCCTAGGGGATGCTCACACCTTCCCCATCCCCACATTGGACCCTTCCCCATCCCCACACCACATCCTTCCAGGTATCCACAGCCCTTCTCCATCCCCTCACTGGATCCTTCCTCATCCCCACACCAAACCATTCCCCGTCCCCACCCTGGATCCTTCCAGGTCTCCACAGTGGACCCTTCCCTATCCCCACACCAGACCCTTCCCCATCCCCTCACTGGGCCTTTCCACATCCCCACACTGGACCATTCCTTCTCTGTCCCCACACCAGACCCTTCCCCATCCCCACAATGAACTCTTCCCTATCCTCACACCTGACCCTTTCCTGTCCCCACACCGGGCTCTCACTGGACCATTCCCTATCCCCACACTGGGCCATTCCCCATCCCCACACCAGACCCTTCCTCTTCCCCACAGTGGACCATTTCCCATCCCCACACTGGACTCTTCCCTTGGCTCATCTCCCTCGGGCGCTTCCTCCCCGTAGCCGTCCCATGAACTCTCAGATCTCCCCTCTCCCTGCCCGCCCGGGCCCCAGCCGAGGCTCTTCCTGACGTTACTCCCACAACAACCACTTCCTTCCCGTCCCGGCACCCCCAGCTCCACAGCCGTCCCTGCCCAGCCCCAGCCCCTCGCTATCTCCTCGAGACCCCTCTCGTGCTCCTCTACTTCCAGCCACTGCTGTTTATTTTGTAAAAGGACTTAGAGACTGTTTCTCTTGGAGTGAAGCTGACGGCGGCAGAGCTGCCGGGTGGAGGGGTCACTCAGTGTCCCACTTCCACCATAAAAGTTTCCTCTTGGTGTCCATCCACAACACCTCTGGGGTTTGGGGGTTAGGAACTCAGCGTGTGGGACGTGTTTTTAGCCAACACGCCAGCACCGGCTCCCCCAAATGAAGCATCCCCCCAAGGCCGCCATGTTTCAGGCTCAGCAGGGAGGGAAGGCCTGGCCATGGCTGGTGCCTGCATTTGGTGGGAAGGTGGCCAGGCAGGAACTGGAGAAGAGGCAGGGGAGGTGTGTGGTGGGGGATTAGAGTTCTGTGGTGTCTTCCTCAGTGTCTTTCTCCCAGTGTGGCAGCAGAAGGCTTGGCCATGGCAGGGGCAGTAGCTGAGGAGAGAGGGTGGCAGAGGGAGGCACAAGATGGAGGCGACTTTGAGGGGGAGAGCAGAGACCTACCTGGATTTTGGTGGGAGCACTCCCTCCGTGCAAGTGAGCCCTGCTCCATGGGACCTACCTGGATTTTGGTGGGAGCACTCCCTCCATGCAAGAGAGCCCTGCTCCATGGGGCCGCAGCTCCCTGGCTCCCCACGGGAAGGACAAGCAGCTCCACCGCCATCTGCCTTCCCCTCGCCCACTCCATGCTGGCTGTTCCCCCGTTGTCCCACCAAGACATTTTGCTGTGCCAACACTTGGCCTTGCAGTGGCCTCGAGGCAGACTTTGGGTGGAAAAGCAGACTTTTCCTCTCAGAAAAGCGCAGCTCCATGGTGGTGGCACCAAGGCCGCCCCTGAGCTTTGTGGTCTTGCTGCTGCCAGGAACTACCGGACACCTCACTGCGATGGCGTGGCCACCCGCAGTGCCACCCCTGTGAGTGGGACGAGCACCCTGAGACACACACACCATCACTGTGAAATCAGGAATGTTTTGCTCTCCTGAGAGATGCTGTGAAACCAGCGCCACGTCAGGGTGCATCCCCTGCGGGGGGGTTCAGCCTTGCCTCCTCTGTGGGCGAAACACCCTCGCACTGAACCCCCAGCTTGAGCAAAACCTTTTTTTAGCACTCCCCTTATTTGCCAAGCGTACTTCCTTTCTTTTGATTCTTACCACCTACATTCCGTCTGACTGCAACGGCAAAAAAAAAAAAAAAAAAAAAAAAAAAAAAAAAAGGGGGGGAAAAAAAAAGAATTGCAACATTCAGTTGAAGGCTTTTCTGTCTAATGACGTTAAATTTATTAACCAAAACTCCAGCTGCACCAGGCTGGGATCTAATAATATTCAGGCTATGGAGACATCAAGTAGAAAGAAGCTTAAAGCCCTTTTTATTTCACAGTAAAACTGTCAGTAAATAACTGGATTGTCTTGAGACTGAGAAAATGGGGATTTATCTTCCTGAACATGAAAAGTGTGCTTATTTTTTTTTATCAGCTTCAAAAAAGCCCCAGCAACCTTGATTTTCCTTCCACACCGTTCTCAGCAGCTCTGCCAAGCCCCAAAACCACACAAATCAAGAGACAGGCTCTAAAGATATTTTTAATTAAATTAATTCCTTTTCCTTCCTTCCCCATTTCTCCCTTGTCCCCTCCTCCATCCTCTCTTTCTCTCTCCCTGTGTCCCCAGCTAATGACTTCTAAGCACTGTGACATTTCAGCACTGGCTGTCACTAACACCACACCTCCGTGCTGGTTATAAATTGGGCACAGAGACATAAAATTCCCCGCAGAAGGTCCCCGTTTGATGATATTCTCCGAGGTAAATCTCCAATAGCTCCCTGTTTTCTTTAATAATGCTAATAGGCATAGATTAATTAAACTGTTATATTACTTCCTTCTTTCTACCAGCACCAGTTAGAAATCTTATTACCTGCTCCTCTCCGCTTGCCTTTTCCCCAAGGTGGTTATATTCCAACCAGTTACCAAGGTTTCTCAGAGCCTGTAGCACAAGGTGAAACGGCAGACAGCATCTCCATGAGGCTGGATCCTGCTCCCAGCCCTTGGCTCCCAAACCCCACCGACCTCGGCAGAGCCCAGCGGGCGTAACCGGGGTCAGGATTAAGCCCGGTTTGTCTGAAGAGGTTCTGTCTTGAAAGCAACAGCAGGGCTATTGTTGAGTCTGGATGCCCCCTCTAAAAGGGACCACAGCTGTAGGAAAGGGAATTGTATACATCCATCAACTCCTCCAGGGCCTCAGGATGTATTAGTTAAGATTGCGGGATAGCATGTCTCGGCTCCACTGAAGGGCTCCTTTGAATGACATGTTGGATATACTGTTGCACATCTGGCCGCTGTATTATTGAATTGCTCTACGGTTGCATTTTCCAGACCGCGGGAATGTGTTGGTTCAGGAGTGTGGCGGGGGGGGAAGGATGAAGGGGACAACATGTGGGAAAATTAGAGGGATGCATCCCGCAGGGTGGGGTGGGTTTGGATGGAGCCGCGTGGTGGAGGCGGGGAGGGAGCGGGAGTGGGGAGAGCGAGGCAGTGCTTTCACACAAAATGCCGTGTTGCCATTTGAAATCCACTCCAGAGCTTCCTGCTCTAATTAAATTTGTCACCATCGTTACTATAATGCCTGCCATTCCTCCGGTGCTTTTTGTTCTCTGGGATCCCAAAACATGACAGAGGCAAGGGCAGATCCTCTGTGTTTTCTCTGTGGGAGCTTTTTCAGAGCAGAGCAGGGAAAATGCAGTTGTAGGAGCTGCTTTGGCGTGGGAGCGCAGCCGCTCCTACAAGAGGAGAGAGGGACACTGAGCCTGAGGAGTCTGGGTAGCTCTTGATGGTCTTTTCCAACCTTAATGATTCTATAAGGAATCTCCTGGGACTGCTGATTTGCAGGAGCTTGGGTGAGCGCCCTGGGAAGGCCTGTTGAACCCAGGAGCCCTTTCTGGGTTCTCACTTGGCTCATCCTGCTCTCAGCCCCTCTGGACCCACACGGAGCCCAGTGTCCCCAAAGCCACCTACACTCTTGGCACCACGTACACCCGCTGGCCACTGCCAGCCTGCCACGAGATGCCCGGTACGGCTGCTCTGCGCTGCACTGGGGCAGGAGGAATTCACTAATTACTCGCAGCTCTTAATATGGCCCCTGAACGCTGCCAGAGTGGCGTGAAGGGCTCAGAGCAGGAGACACAACCTGCTCCATCGTGTCTTCTGTGTCAGCTTGCAGCGAACTGAATGCAAAAAGGCTGTCTGAGCTGAAAACAGCGGAGCCCTTGGAAATTTAAAGGTGCAGAGCACAGAAAACAAAGGCGTTTGTGCTGCTGAATATTCATCCTGGTGTCTGATCCTGCCAGGAGCAAAGCCTGCACAGCTCCGGTGAAAGCTGATGGGAGGGAACCTTGGTCTCAACCTCATCTTGGGCTGCAGCCCAAATCTGAGGGGGGAGAGCAAATTAGTCCTTAATGCACATATATCTTAGACTAAAACCTGATAAGGGAACTCTCCTATGTTAATTTACCTGAGTTATTTACTATACTGATTGCTGAAGGTACTCTGATTAGCACATGAAATATTTCTATACCTTTGGTCTGATTAACCCATATCTGCAAAATAAATATTTGTCTCATTATAGTTATGCGATCGTGCAATCAAAGACCCTATCATAATGGGAAAGGGAGAGAGTATCCATGTGGAAAAGGCAGGGAATGGCGACACAGAACGAGCAGGCTGGAGAGCAGGGAGAAGAAAAGCAGGGGCATGGCTGCAGGGGGAGGCTCAGTGGTCCCAGCCCCCGGCTGGGGAGGTTGAAATGCCGGGGAGGGCTCGATTCTCCTCCCGTTTCACCGGTGCTAATTGGGACTAATTCCGTTTGACTCAGCAGCGTTGCGCCAGTCCCAGCGAGAGGAGGGTCAGACCTTGGGAATCACAGGGGTGAGTCCCAGCAGGCTCCCAGCCTCCAGCTTTTTTGAAACAGAAGCAGGGAGTTCCCGGCAGCGCGGTGCGTGTGCCAGTCTCCCAGACGAGCTCTTAAAATAGCCCAGCGCACCAGGCTGTGGCACCGGGGGAGAGCGCGGAGGATGAAGTGTTCCGTCTTCCTGGCCCAGATCCGGGGAGAGGAGGGGTTGGCAGCTCCCTGCCCAAGGCAAAGGTGGCTTACAGTGCCATTTGGGGACGAGGGCAGTTGTCACCCTTCAGCCAGGTGTCGGGGAGAACAGGAGTCGCCAGCCGGCAATGCCAGCTCTGCCGAGCACGCTGGACATCCTCCCTCAGCGATGGGAGCTGTAAGTCATCTGGAGGAGAGGATCCCCCCACTGCCGTTAAGGAGCTGTTTTGCATATGCTCCGTTAGGAAAAGAGGAGTTTTATTGTGGCTCTACAGAAGAGCTAAGTCAAGAGGTTGCTTTATGGCTCGTGGATCCCGGCGTGGAGAGGCAGGTGTCCCAGATGCAGCATAGAGCAAAGGCTGGCAGCGGCGTAGAGCGCTGCTGCAGCGCAGAGCAGGGCTCAGAGAAAGAGCTGAAGTCATTTTTCTTCTAAGGGCAGGGGGTAGTGGGGAGGAAATATGAAGGCAGCCCTGTTGCTAAGGAAATCTGCTCTTTGTACGGTCGTACATTTAGGTAATGCTAATGAAAGGCCATATAGTAGCGAGGTGCGGATGTCAGCACTGTGTACTCCTGGATATTTGATTAGCATTTCTTTGACTTTGCCTCCTCTAACAGAAATACCTGAGTACATGGATATTAGGAAAACAAAATCCCCCTTCTCTGCCAAGAGCCCGGTGTTATGCAGAGAAACGAAAAGCCTTACCAAAATATGACACTCCATAATGAATGTGTTTTTTTTTCCCCCCACACACACCCTGGAGAGGATGAAAGCAAACATGTGATGAGAACAGAAATAGTCACATCACTTAATGCATTGCTGGACGGTACCCAGCCGGCACAGCGATGAACCTGGCGTGAGACCCGAGAGCAGCAAACCAGCATAGCATCCCGTTTAATGGCTGATGGCCCACAGATGTTTTAAACCTCAAGACTGCATCTCTCAGAGGTTTCCCTTTCCACTCGAGCGTCAGTGGGCAGCTTTTGGAAGCAAAGGCTGCGGATGCTCCATCCAGGGACCCAGCACATCTGCAGATTAGCTCTGTGTGTGTGTGTGTGTGTGTGGCATCCGAGCCCGGATCTGGTGGTCTGGCTTAGGAAGCAGGAGAGGATCCACACTGCTGCTGCAGAGCACGAGCACCGTGTCCTGCTCTCAAGCGTTGCTGGAAGAATGAGTCAGCCGTTTTCCTCCTCACGGGGGTCGAGTGGCTGCCCCTGTCTGAGTGTCACTAATGAAAGCACCCAGGAATGGAAGGGCTCTGTGCTTGCATGGCGTGCTTGCAACAGTCTTAAAGACCAGCTGCTCTGCGTGAGACTTCCAGAGAGCGAGAGCGCTTGAATGAAGCCCTTATATATCTCTCTCTTTTTCTTTTTTTTTTTTCTTTTTTTTTGCCACACAGTGCAGCGTGGGCTCTGTTCCTCCTCGCCTTTTGCTCTTGCTCCCTGGGGCAGCCCGCTGTGTCTCAGAGGCACGAGGAGTGAGTCCTCCCGGGAGCCCTCCAGCCCGTGTGAGGAATGGCCCCTCGGGGGATAAATCCAGCAGCGGGGCCCGAGGTGGCAGAGACGTCCGTGAGCGTCTCTCCTTGATGACAGCAGCGCCTGGGATGGAGATTTGGAGGTTCGCACTCCTTCACTCCCTCCCTGCCAGCACCTGCCCCTCCCTTTCGCCGTTGTGCAACATCCCAAGGGCAATTACAGCAATGCTTACGTGGAGGAGTGATATTGGGAAAGTATTTAGTCATTTTAACTGTTCTGCTGGTGGCTCCCCTCCCTTAAGGTGGTTCCTATTTATTCTTTTCCCTCTCCCAGCAATTCGTGGCAAGTCGCACTGCACCCTGTGGCCCAGCGACCCTTTTTGGTGCATCTTTGGGTACTGAGGGCTCCTCTTGGCAAGGAGGAGTGGAAAAGCCACATTCCCATCCGATAATACTTTTCCTTTCCTTTCCTCATCCCTCCCCTGCTTACTACAGTGATTTTAAAACTTCCGCCCCTTGACGGCGATGCAAGGGGGGTGGGAGGGGGGAATGTTTTTGTAAGCAAAAGTAAGAGGCAAGAGTCTGAAGAGCTTCTGCTGCTCTCAGAGGCTTCTGGACGCTTCTGTGTGTCTCCATCCCTGGAGTGGTTTTCCCTGGGCCCAGTGTAAACAAGGCAATCCATTACAGCAGTTTGAGCGTTACTCCACAAACACGCTGCTGGTCCCTGCCCCCACCGTGGGCTCCCTCTGCTCCTGCTCTCCCTTCGCCCTGCCAGGAGCCTTGGGGTTATCCAGGTGCTCATCCACACGTGGGAGCAACCTCCCAGCATCCCAGGGTGACCAAGGCTCCAGCAGGAGCCTGAACAGCCCCACCGGTCGTTCTGCAAAATTGAGGAGTGTTTAGGAGAGTTTAGGGACACTGATGCACTCCCAGGGAGGGACATGGAAGAGTCATGGGTGTTGTTTATCCTAACAAGAGAGTGAAAAGAAGAGCCCACAGTAAAAAGTGATAAGCTCACCTGTGCACAAGAGCAACACTAAAAAGTACATGATTATGGTTACAAAGTCAGGCACGGAGGGTGTAAGAAATCCTGGAATTAAGGACATCCGAGCAGCTTATGGTCGTGGAACGCCGTGCATTCATTAGGGGACAGCCTTAACTCTGGTCTCAAGGTGTTTCCTCTGCAGTGTCTCTGCCTCAGGGATTGTGTGGGATGGATGGAGCGTGGTTAAAAGCAGCTCAGTGTCCAGTTTGTGACTGTCCCCCCACTATTCTGTCTGCAGCCCCAGTGCCTTGTTCACTGTGCATTGTGTAAATCCTGCTTGGAGGTTAAAATTGTTCCTCCTGGACTATCTGAAAATGCTAAGCCTGCTTTTGCCTCTGTCTTTCCCTTCCTTCCCTCTGTCTCACCTGCATGCTGCTTGGTGGTTGGCAAGGGGGAATAGCAGGATCTCCCCCACCAATAACCCTTTTTGGAGAAGTCTGGCTTTGCCCTGGGACCCCGGAGCAGGAGGGAATACACTCTGCATCTCCAGGAGGGCTGATGCAAGTGCAGCCCACATGCTTCACACTGCCAGCATTTGATTTTCCATCTGTTTTTTGTTTTGGTTCAGTTAAAGGCAGAGAGGAGAGGTGGGTTTTGGTGTGAACCTCCTGTCTGTCTGCATGCAGTGTGTGGGACAAAGGCAGCTTAGCACGGAAAGCCCCAGAAGCACCCCAAGGAGTGGGCTGGGGGACTTAGAAGACATCATTTCTCCTGAAGCTGTGGGAAAAGTGTATATTTAGGACAAGCAGCCTTGCAGCCTGCTGTATGTATTCACTGTCTGAGAGCCGAGCCAGCCAGAGCCTGGAAGGGACAGATGGAGGAATTAAGGACATCTCAGCTGGGCAGCAGGACCAAGGGATGCTTGCAGGGGAGCTGGCTCCCACACCTGAACCACTTTGGAGACAAGGCTGGGAGTTACCAGAGCTTTTCTTAGCAAGAGAGCCCTCCACCGGAATAATGTGTTGTGGACATAAAAGGAGATCTGGAGAGGGAATATTTTCACTCTGGAAGCTGCTAAGGAACTTGCATTTAGCTGCTAGCAATCTGTTTCAAACTGGGTTCCTGTCCCAGGAAAGAGAAAGCAGAGCAGTCTCGCTGTGTGGACTGACTGTAAACTCTTTTCTGGCTTTGCTGAGGAAAAACAATGTGCTCTCAGTGAAAATCTCCCAGAAATCCAGGACGTGGGTATTTTATAAGTCAGCCCTTTGGAGAGAGCAGCTAAGGAGAGTAGTCAAGTAGATCCCCTGACTTTCATTTACTGGCAAGTCAGTGGAGTGGCTGGAGAAGGATGGAGATGCTGCTGCCCTCACTGAGACGGGCAGGTCACGGTGACACACACGGGAGAAAGGCTGGGAAAGCATTCCTGAGAGAAGAGATTTGAGAGGGATATGTCTAGCAGAGCACAAAACTCAAAAAACCATGCTGAAACTTTGCATTTAGATGCCTGCAGCAGCAACCCGGGGAGCTTTCCATGAGGACTGATACATTTCCCGCCTCACGGCATTTGCTTAGAAAGTATTCATAAATATACCCACCACTACTAACCATCCTTTGCTGCTGGGAATTGCCATTAGCAGCTAAATTCAGTGTTTTACATATAAAAAGCACCGAGACTTAATTCTGTGCAATGCTTTCTTGAAAGTCCTTACAGGAGAGACAACTCCAAGCTGGATTTGGGCTGAGTTACAGCGAGGTGTTGGGAAGCAGGGATTGTCTTGCTGCACCATGTGTGGTGGCAGCACCCGGGAGGTGCACGTGGTGCAAGATGAGATGTCATGAAGGATGGGGTGTATGACCCTGAGAGGGACCTGTCAGACCTGTGAGTTGCTGCACATGGAAGCAGCTTCCATCAAACATGCACAAGTGCCACTCACTGGGAGACCAAAACCGGACAGATTTTCCTGGGTGTATCAAGAATTCTAGAATCACAGAATGGTTGGGGTTGGAAGGGACCTTAAATTCATCTCATTCCACCCCTCTGCCATGGGCAAGGACACCTTCCACTATCCTAGGTTGCTCCAAACCCCATCCAGCCTGGCCTTGGACACTTCAGGGATCCAGGGGCAGCCACAGCTTCTCTGGGCAAACTGTGCCGGGGCCTCACCACCCTCACAGGGAAGAATTTCTTCCTAATATCTAATCTAACCCTGCCCTCTGGCAGTTAAGAAGCACAAGAAGCACATCCCTGACTCTAATTATCCCATCACATTGCAAATCCCTGCTGCAGCACCGGGGGCTGTGTGAGATGTTCAGCCTTTTGGATAGGGAGGGAGATTCCTGTTCCCTCAGCTGCTTTCACAGCAGGAGCTGGACTTTCCCAGCCGAGGTTGCACCCCTGCTGAAAGGAGCCTGGAGCGAAGGTCCCCGTGGAGCTGCTTGTTTGGAAGGGAGATGCAGTCTCATGCTCTGGTCTGCGGAGGAGTTACCAAACACAGGGAATTAGGATGGGATTTCAGTGGAAGCAGATTATCCTATTTCTCTCTGAGCACATTTCTGCCTCTGAATCAGCACATGACAGGCAGGGCAGCCAGGGCAGCCAGCGGGGCAGCTCCCATGCGTGCAGGAGGGGACTGAGCCCAGAGGCTGGGAGGGTTCCCTGTGTTCCCAGCGTGGCTGGAGCAGGAGCTGGGATGGCAGGAGAGGGATGGAGGGGGAGCAGACGGCGGGCACGGAGCTGTGGTGCTGGATGGGCGGCACAATGCGCTGTCAGAACAGCAGGGACTCGCGCTGGCGACGGCTGCAAATGGAGATGGAAAGGGCTGGAAAGGAAAGGACTCGACACAGCTGGTCCCCTTCGGCTTTGATCTTGAAAGCAGAGGGGTGTTGGCCACAGAGCAGGAGAGGGGAAGAAGGGGGATGACTCATAAAAACATTGGTGTTTCCATGAAGATGCTGTTACCTGAGGACAAGAAGGAGGAGGGACCTTCCCTGCAAATGTGGAAGGAGCTGGAAGAAAAAGTCCCCCTTGTGCAGAAATTTCCAGCCTGCTTAGGAACACGGAGCTGTTTGCTCTGGAGCCAGTTGGGTTGGTTGTTTGCTGGGAATTGCTGGTGTTGTGCAGAGCAGAAGGTGGTTTGTGTGCTTGTTGCTTCAGGGCAAAAAAAAGAGGAAAAAAAAGGAAGAACTGGTTTTCTTGAAGGCCTGTGTGGTGGAGATGTATTTGGAAGAGGAAAGAGAGCTCTCCTTCCTGCAGCTGGGTTGGAAGGGATCAAGGGGGATGATCCAACCCCGGGTAGCTGGGGAGAGCTCAAACACTCCCCAGGATCTTTGGTCAGAGACTCTCACCACGGGAGGGCTGAGGTTTGATTTTCCCGACCGCCACAGGGATTGTGCTGGGGAAAGGGGTTGTAATTTACTCACAGGCACATAGATTTGCTCCATGTACACATCCCTTCCCCTCACAAGTGACAGAGGTGACTTGTCCTGCACAGGAGGACACAAGAAGGATGGCTGAACACCGGTGATGCCTGCTCTCTACCAAAGCAAGCTCAAACTTTCTCTCTTTGCCCCCTCCATGAGCCCTTGGGGGATTCCAGCTTGCAGAAGCCTTACATGCAGCCTCGGACCAGCTCTAATTTTTATCCTGGAGGCAAAAATCACTGGAAATAATGCTTCATCACTCTGAAGGTCCTGACACCACCCTTAACCACCACATCACGAACCTCCTGTCGCAATTGTGATCTGCGTATGTGTCAAATCTTGCCTCGCAGATAAAAGCTGCTCCGCAGGCACCTTTTGTACTAAAATACGGAGCCTTTAAAATGTGAAAGAAACAACAAAATGTAGGACGCCACACAAAGCTGACCCACTGGGGACTGGGGGCGGGGGTGGAAAAACCCGCAAGAAGGAGTGCTTGACACACAAAAATTGTTTTGTTAACAAAGCATCATTGTTCCACTCTGAATCGGTTTGACTGGAGTGGTAGAAACACCCCATCTGGAGACAGATGGAGAGTTTTCTGGCTAAAGAGACGGCGGGAGGAGGGCCGGCTGACAACCCAGCAGATAGCATTGTCTGCTGCTACCTTGGCAATGGAGAGGAGAAAGGACGGGTGGCAGATGAGGCGTCCCCTGTGCCACCTGCCCGGCACGCCGGATCCGTCTGCGCAGGGAGGTGCACGCCCAGGTTGGCTGCTCACACCTCAGGATAATCCTCCCTCTTTTCTTTCAGGATTGGTTGGGTGTTCATGGGGACCAGCCAGGTGTCTAGGGAGGCTGTGAGCCACCAAGTTCCCCTCCAAGGTGCTCTTGGTGAGATGGTCCTGCTTCACTTGTGTGGTGTGGGATTAGCAGCACTGGGGGACCAAAGTGCAAATCTCGTCCCCGCGTGAATGTGGAAGGCTTGCTCCTGCTCTGGTGTGGGTTTTGCCTCTAACTTCCAGGAGAACAGGATTTGGGCTGCTGGGAGGATGCTGAGTGGAAACCAGCATGGTCAGAGCCGCAGGGAGTGAAACTGGTGGCAGCAGCGAGAGTTGATGAGATGCCAAAATGCCCGGGGATGGGTCGTGTGTGGGGTGCTCAAGTTGACCCAGCAGGCCTGCAGGATGCCTGAGGGTTCTTGGAATTGCCCTGGCTGCCTTGCTGAGATTGGGAACGAGCAAGGAAAAAATCTTTGTTGAGTGCCCAGGGCCTCTGAGCTACAGCACAGGCTAAACATGAGGTGGTTTATGGCATCAGGCTCTCCTGGCACACGGTGTCTGCTCTGCTCCTGAGAGCTCACCAACAGCCCCTGCTCCCTCTGCTGCCTTCCATGCCTGATGGGAAACTCCAGGGTGGGTAATGCTCCTGCCAGAGCTTTGAGGGATCGTATCCTGCCCACCCTATCTGAATTCCTGATGACTTGCTAATTGCTTGACACACTCTACTTGCAATGCAAGAGACAGGCTCACGTCATCCTCTGTGGTTTGCCAGGGGAGAGTGTGAACCTCTTTTTGACTTGCCTTGAAATAGATGAAAAAGAATAGAGCTCGATATGATTAATGTGAAAACTTCAGCTTGGTTTCCTGCCTTGGCATCAGGGCTTTGGTCTTCTTAGCATCACCGTGCCTTGTTTTTTGAGGATCGGCCGCACGTGGGAGCATCTGAGAGCTGATGGTGCTGGCTGTGCTGTGGTGGTCTGAGGGCTCCTCTGCAAGGTCTGTCCGTAATCCTCAGCTGCTGGAGACATTCCAGGTTTCTGCAGCAGTCACGGAAGTATTCAGGTGGTTGCCTCGAGGCACTGCTGAGATAATACCTCAGGGGGCTCCTATTCAAACCCACTGGGGGCTTTTACAGTTGCATGGTGGAAATCTATTCAGATGCACCATGGCTTTTTGGGGAGCCAGATGAGCAGCCCAGCTTGACCACTGGCTGTGGGCAGGTGGTCGCCCATGCAGAGGGGACCAGGGGACCTGCACGGCTTTGATACACCCTGCAAAAAAACATGGAATGATTAAAGTAAGAGGTGGATTTGGTCTTTGGGCCTCGGGGCTGCAGATGCATCAGCGTGGTGGTGGCAAGAGGTGTCCTGATGCCCTGGTGTCCCCAGACACATCCAGAGTGTTCCCATGGGCTTGCAGAACTGGATTCAATTTTGGCTTCCCTGCCTGGCTTCCTGGGTTTATCTCCTGCATACCCTGCTCTGGGATGGATCCCACCTGATCCAAGCAGTGCTGAGCTGGTCCAGAGGGACGCGGCACAGGGAGGAGTGTGAGGGTGACAGGAAGGTCTGTGTCACATCCTGCTGTTCAATGCACGGTGTCCCCAAGTGTTTGCGTCCCTTGTGGCACCTCAGGTGACTTTGAGATGAAGTGGCCTCAGAGGGGAGAAGTGAATGGGGTCACAGAATGCAAGATGGAGTAAAGCAGGATGGATCTATTCCCCTGAGTTCTCCTACAGTGTGGTGTGGTCATCCCAGAGGGAAGGGACCTGGACTTGGGAGAAGCAAAATGCTTGGACAGCCATCCCCTGCTTTTGCAGCCATTTGCCTGCCCTGGGCTGCTGGGGACACCGTTCCTTACAGCCTCCTCCAGAAAAGCCATCCTTTTGCTGTCTCGGATTTCAGCCCTGCTGCTGCACCAGCTGCACCGTGCTGGCAGGAGAGGAGAGGAGAGGGGAGGTGAGGCAGGGCGGGCAGCTCGGCTCGTGCCGGCTGCTGTCACAGCGCAGCGCCCTTGGTGTGCCGGTGGATGCTGCCCTTGGTGTGCCGGTGGATCCCAGGAGCCAGCCGGGGCGCGGGCCCCGCCGCCGGGCACTGGCTGCCCCTGGAAGGAGGAGACGGGGTCTGGATTGCCGGTGATGCATCAAAGCATCCAAGAGTGAGGTCTGACACATGCCTGGCAGCAGGTCAGGGTGCTGTTCTCTTTGCCCTACCTCTTGGAAAGCGAAGTACTTCCCTGGGGAAGTGCCATCCACCCCATCCCGCTATCTCGCTGCCTGGCGAGTGAAATCTTTCACCTTGCTTTCCCCTGCGCGGAAAGGGGAGGCAAATTCGCATGCGAGATCTCCCGGGAAGCGGAGGGGATGGATTCACCTTGCTGAGAGGCGAGGGAGTCACTGGGAAAGAGGTGCTGGAATACGCGCAGAGGGGATTAATCTGCAACGACTCCGCTGTCGCCAGTCAGCGATGTGAAGGCGCCCGGGGAGGTCGGGTGCATTCGGGCGGTGTTGTGCTGCTCTCTCTGCCTCCCAAACGCCTCCTGCGCCGGGCTCTGTGAATCAGCATTTCTGCAGTCGGAACGAGACAGCGGGGAAAAGGCAGGAGGATGTCAGAGCACGGGGAGCCTGGCGGGGAGGAGGATGGGGGAGACCTCGTTAAAAAGGGGCAGCCTGTGAGTTGGGGGTGGTCTCATGCCGCGGCTCTGCAATCTGCTCCCTCCAGGTTTTTGCTCATTACCGCCGTACAGCCCTCGTGCCCGGTGGTGAGGTAAACAAGCGCTGGGAGCGATGCCTCCCCTTCCCGCCCGTCCCCTCCCCGCCGCCGGCGGCGGGGGAATGTGACAAGCTGGCACTGGGAGAAGGCATGAAAGCGATGTGATCCGCCGGGGCTCCTGAGCCGGGAACCTGGGGAGATCCAGTTACAGCAGCGGGGTTAGAACAAAAGAGATTTGCCTCCGGGATCAATTCCTCTCCGTTTTCCGGGCTGTGCACGTGTGTGTGTGTGTGTGTGTGTGTGTGTGTGTGTGTGTGTGGAACAGCCTCGGTCTCCGGTGCTGAGCGCCGCCGGCTCTGCCGCACCGGCAGCCCGGGGCCCGGCTGAGCACCAGGGCTCTGACGCTCTGAAATGCTTCTTTTTCCCAAAACAGGGAGGGCAGGGTAATCCCCTGGGACAGGCCTAGAAATAGCAAGGCCAGGCCAGGCTATGCAATGCTTGGAAATCAGGAGCCAAGCTGGGCAGCTGGCGGTTGCTGGAGCTCCGGCTCTGCCAAGGGCTGAGCTCTGGGTTGGGATGTGAGACCACCCCTGGTCCCCATGGTTTGCTCCCAAGCCATTTCCAGGTGATGCCTCCACCCCTCCATCACAGGGCTGGCCAGTGAGCAAAACCCCAATCCCTCAAAAGCCTTTTTTACCCCATAATGGCTGTGCCAACACCACGTTATCCGAGATGCCTTTAACCCACGGCTGTGGTGGGGCTAGGGGAATCACGAGCCTTTCACGTGTGCTGCAGAACCAGCTCAAGGAATCAGCAGGATCCTGCACCCTGGGATGCTTGTCGCTCATTTTGGGGGGGGGTTGGGTGGCTTATTTGGGGGTGGGGTTTTTTTGGCATATTGCCTTCTCTCAAATGCTGCCGGGGATGAGCCATGGAGAGCACAGATGTGCATCCCAAGCATACCACAACAAGGTTCCTGATTTAAGGACTGTGATTAACCTCTTTCCGACAGTTGCTAACCAGGTGCAGGATTGTAACGGGAAGAGGAGAAAGCTCAGTGAAAACAGCCAGTTTTCCTCCGTCACCTGGAAATGCACACAGATGCCATTTTCTGCCTGGAAATCAGGCAGATTTTAGGGTTTATAATGGGTGCCGGGATACCCCGTTTGTGTCAGTACTGACCTGTAGCTGCTTCCTGGAATCTGTGTCCTCCTCTCCTGCTTGGGATCCCACAAACAAGGCATCGATGGAGATGTGTGGGATCATGGGCTGTGGAGTGAGCCCCTCTCAGGGCTGTGCATCCAGGGGTGCTAACAGGAAACCGGGCAGAAAATCACCCTGAATTTGCCCACTCCAGTTTTTTCTGGGACCTTGCACTTTGGAAAGCTGGGTATCGAGAGGAGAAGGGGCATCCTACGGTAAGGCATGAAAAGGGGAACCATTGCAGCTTGTGTTTTGCAGGCAAGAGTTAAACCAGGAGCTGCCAAAGTTGCTCATTTTCAGGAAATCTGGTATCCGTGGGATTCAGGGCTCCTCTGGCCAGGACTACAAAAGAGCTGGAGAGAGACTCTTTCCAAGAGTGACAGGACAAGGGGGAATGGCTTCACATCGACAGAGGGCAGGGATAAATTGCATGTTAGGAAGAAATTCTTCCCTCTGAGGGTGGTGAGGCCCTGGCACAGAGAAGCTGTGGCTGTCCCTGGACCCCTGGAAGTCTCCAAGGCCAGGTTTGAATGAGCTTGGAGCAGTGTGGTCTAGTGGAAGGTGTCCCTACCCATGGTGGGGGGTTGGAATGAGATGGGCTTTAAGGTCCCTTCCAACCCAAACCATTCTGGGATTCCATGACTGTCGCTGGCCTACCAGGCTTGGGTTTCATGTGTGACTCTCACAAATGCTGTATCTCAACCCAAATACCCCTCTGGCATCATGGTGGGTTTCAGATCAGCTTCGGAGTTCCCTGTGGGCCGGCTGAGTGCTGTAGTGTGTGTTCGTGGATCACCTTCTGTACTTGGATTTTTGGAGAGCCACACTCTTACTGCTTTTTTGCTTACTGGATGATTTTAGGACCCCCTCATTGTATTTCCTCTGCTTTCCATCTCCCCGTCTTTTGGCTGCAAATCCTTGTATTTCTCCCCCAAAGAAGAGGCTGCAGTCTGTGTTTCACACTGGGGCTCCAAACACTTTACAGTAGAGTCAAGAGCTGTTTCTTGAGGGAACAGCAGGGAGAGAGAGGGATGGGGGCCTGGGCAAGAGGGCACCCCCCCAAAGTGGGTGAGTAGAAGATAGGTTTGGGAAATCTGAAGAGACAGAAAAATTTATTAAAAACAATTAATAGCTGCTCCAACCAAGGATTTAAACTGAAATCAAAGCCTTAGGGAGGGAGGAAATGAAGTGGTGTACGATTGTTATTTTATTGCTTAATATTTTTATTTTTTTTTAAACATGGTATGCTAAATGCAAATAAGCGTTTGTATTGAGCAGGAGAGGGAGGGGATGGAAGACATGCCAGGAAAAGTGAGTGGGATCTAGGTTTTGCATCGTTCACTGAATTACTGGCAGGTCTTTTGTAACATCTGTTAAAAATAAAACAAACATTCATTTCCATTTCTCGCTGCCTGAGATGGCTCCTGCAAAAAAATTTCAACCTGTCCAGGAATTTGTCTTGAAAGTTGCCCTCCCTCTCCTCACGCCTCCTCTTCTCCAGGGGAGATTTCCTTCCTGGACTTCCCAGGGGCTCCATTAGCCCCACATTAAAGCCTTTCTACTTTGCTCTAAAACTCTCCATCGAAGTAAAAGGAATTCTAATAAACCACTGGGAAGACTCTGCTATTCACTCTTTCCATGGAAACACGGCGCTGCCTCGGAGCAGAGCTCCTCTCGACGGAGCCTGGGTCACGGCAGGAGGAGACCAAGGAGGGATGCAGAGATGGTTTCCATTATAAGAGACCTTTTGAGAGAAATAATCGCTGCTCTCCCACCAAGGAAAGCCTTGGAGATGTCAGGGGCCTCGGCACGGCGCGGGAGCGGGGCCGGCCTCCGAGGGGGTGGTGGTGGGAAGTGGGATGTGCTGGGCTCTGAGAAACTCATTAAAACATCTGATTAGTGGAAATTACGGTGCCCAGGACTGATTCTTCCCTCCCAGTGGGAGGGGTGAGTCCAGGAGGGTGGATGGACCTGGTGCTGCAGGAAGAGGCTGCACAAGGGGGCTCAAGGCTGGGGACGTGGGGTACAGGGAGGGCACGGGGTCACAGGAGGACACTGGTGGCTCCACGCCCAGGGCTGTGCTGCATCACACCACGAAAATACATTTCTCAAGGCCAAAAAAAAGCCTGTTTGCTCTGTGAGGGGATTTCTGGCTGTTCCCTGGGTCCCAGACGGAACCTGGATGGGGAGGTCAGTGGATAGATCCCTACCTAAAGCCACTGTGATATAATTAATTTCCAGCCTCCTCGCAGGCACAGTCATCCCAAGTGTTGCTGTTCTGACACCACACTGCAAGATGAAGGGTTTTTTTTTTTTTTTAAAGGCGTGAGGAAGCTCGTTAGAAATAGCCCGAAGGGCAAAGTTAGGAAATGAAAATCCATCGGATCCGCTCGGAGCCGATGCACGGAGCTTGATGAGAGCTGGGGCAGGGCTGCTGCTCCCTGCCTGCCAGGAGCCAGGGCACGTGTGGGGTGTGTGACACCTGGTGCGAGGTGGCACCCGGGCCAGGGGAAGAAAGCAACCCATTGGGATGGTTGGGAGTGGGGCTGAGGGAAAATCAGCCAGGAAGAGGGATGAAAGAAAGATGAATGAGAAAGAACCAGCTTAGAGCATCCCGTGTAGGTACTGGGGAGGTCCTTGGACCCCAGGTTGGCCGCTCATGTCAGGACTGGATGAAAGGGGAGGCGGGCAGGGAAAAGCTCAGTTTTCTCAGGATGCTTTATCATTTAGGTCGAAGTGGTGAGACACCAAGGGAGCCACAGTGCCTTCGTTTTAGCAGCTCCAGAAATAACATTGCAATGAGTCATTATTTTTTAGCCTCTCTGGGGCAGGAGGTGCGGGGTTACATCCAGGGAAGCCTCCGACTTTGATCAGCAAGGTGAGCCCTGCTCTCGTGACAGGGAAGATGGGAAGAGGCTTTTTGATGCTGGTTGTGCTGTTTTGTGGTAGCTCGGAGTGAGATCTGCTCCAGGATGCTCTGGATCCAGATTTTATCAAGGGGATGGAAACTTTTCCATCTGCACAACTGAGCAGCAGCATCCTCTTTGAGCTTGGAGGTTTTAATGAGTAAAGTTAATTGGTGTTATAGGTGGTGGTCTCCCACCCAGGCAGTGGTTAGGCTTAGATAGACATGACCGTGTCATGCAAACAGAGGTGATGTGGGTGTTGACACCTCAGAAATGCTGAGAAGTCATGAAATCAGCATTTTTGAACCCGTAAATCGTAGGCGCAGAACTATAAAGGCTCCAGAAAAATAACAATGTTTAATAACCTAAGTGTTTGGTGGTGATTTAATTTGCATATGGGGCTCTCTGCGGCTTGTGGTTTCAACTTTTCTCCCCACCACAGTGAGATTAGGGTTTGAGGAGAGCAGGGCTGAGGTCCTCCTGAAATCACAGGACTCCTGGAGGTGGGGATTTCAAACAACCAGAGCTGGGAAATAACAGGGATGGACCAGATTGTTGAATTTATTGGATTGTAGTGTAAAAATAACAAATCCTTTAGTCTCCTCTCAATCCCAGAGGAGAAGCTGGGGGTGATGTCCTTTGGATCCATCCCACCTTGGCTTTACTGGGGTGGCAGTCACGGCTTGTGGTGCCAAACAGTGCCAGGCTCTTCCGTGTGAAGGGCAGGGCAGATTGGTGATTACGGGGAATAACAGCAAGTCCCTGGAGAGCCACGAGGT
This sequence comes from Picathartes gymnocephalus, assembly GCA_013390045.1. Classification (NCBI taxonomy): domain Eukaryota; kingdom Metazoa; phylum Chordata; class Aves; order Passeriformes; family Picathartidae; genus Picathartes; species Picathartes gymnocephalus. The sequence goes on from WEKY01033600.1 coordinate 293,986, forward strand.
CCCAGCTTGATTTACCATCCTGCAGAGAGGCATGTGTGAAGCTGGAGGTGGCTGGGAGCATATTGTGGTGTATTACCTACAAACAGCCAGGCTGGGTCTGCCGTGGGGATGGGCATGAGGATAAGGATGGGGAGGAAAAGGACAGGGGAGATGAGAACAAGCAGTCTGCTTTTGCAGGTGCTGTGTCCCCTCGTGAGGTTTGGTCTGGTTTGCAGCTTGATGCCTCCTATCTCGAGTAATTAACAGGGAAAAGAGAGGGCCTGGTTATCCATCCTTCAAGAGCAAGGGGTTGAATTGAAAGGCAGCGCCTTGGAAGTGGATCAAATAGCTCTTCAGCCCCCCGCGTACGGCTCGGAAACTTGCTGCCATGCTGCGTTATCAAGGTGAACAGCTTTAGTTCAATTAACGAGAGGCTCAGAGCGGAGTCGTGGGAGGAGGTAGGGCTGGGCGTTTGCGCCCTTCGGGCAGGAGCCGGGGCGCGGAGCTGCACGGCAGCGATCCCGGCACCGCCGGCGGCAGGGCACGGCTGGCCCGCTGTGCCACCATAGCTCTGCGTCCCTTGGCGAGGGGACCCGCTCCCCCTCCTCGCCTCTGCGACGGGTTTTATTTACCGCTTGGAAGAATCAGTGTGTGCGGAAGGGTTGCTCTTTGTTACCACCTCCCTTTCCCCTCCTGCTAATAATAATAAAAAACCTCCCCAAAATCAATCGCCCCCAGCGCTGAGTTGCCACCAGCTCCCCGCGCACCTAAATCCCCGCAGATGATGGTGCCGGGAGCCTGCGCGCCTGGATTTTTCCTGCCGGTCGCTGCCTGGGCTGCAGCTGGCTCCGGCACGCAGAAAGCTGCAGGTGTGATTTGTTCATTTGCCTCCACCTCCCCCCTCTTCCCCCCCGCGCTGCCTCCCTCCTGCTCTGCTTCCCTGCCGAGCCCACCTAGCTCATCCCACCCAGCTCATCGCGGCGGCCAGACTCGCATCCCACCCTGCGCCGACTCCGGCATCTCCCCGGTGCAGTGCTGGCGGAGGGTTGGGATGGCTGGGGCTGGAGAGTGTGTGTGTGTGTGTGTGCGTGGAG
>WEKY01033600.1:311257-330773 GCA_013390045.1 Picathartes gymnocephalus
TGCAAGGGAAGGGCCTGGTTTTGCTGCCTGGAAAATGCCTCTTAATTCCCAGCTTCCCCCGTGGATGCTCAGCCCCCCAGGTGTGTGCTCGGGCAGTGGGGAGAAGTTGTTTGCTTTTGTATATTTTTTTCTCCTTTAATGAGAAAAATGTGTACTTGTCACAGAATCATGGAATGGCTTGGGGTGGAAGGGACTTAAAGACCATTCAGTTCCAGCCCCTGCCATGGGCAGGGACAGCTTCTACTAGACCAGATTGCTCCAAGCCCTATCCAACCTGGTTTTGGACACTTCCAGGGATCCAAGGACAGCCACAGCTTCTCTGGACACATGTGCCAGGGCCTTCCCACCCTCACAGGAGTGTGTTCTTAAAAGAAATCCTCAAAAAATACTGTCAAAATTGTTGTCAAGGAGGTTGTCCTTAAAAACCAGTGCTGGGAAGGAAGGCAGCAGTTCCGGCAGGATCCTGCCCCATGCCAGCCTGGCTGCCCTTAGCATTACCAGAGGAGCAGAATCTGTTTGGGGGTTCCCAGGGGAACCCTCTTGGGGCACAGCCACAAATCCCCAGTCAAGGCAAAACTCCTTTGCTCAGTTGTAACCTCAGGCAGAGATGTATGGGATTGCTGGAGCAACTCCCATCCCACAGAAATTTTTGGTTCTTCCACAGATACAGCTCTCCCTGACTGCAGGTCCCACATCTGCCTTGGCTTCTTCGTGGGCTGGGCAGAATGGAAGCAAAGAAATCCCTTCTCTTCCAGTTTGTGGGGTTGGGAACTGGATCTGTTCCCATTTCCCTCTGCCCACTCACAGCAATCCCTGTCTCTGCTGGAGCATTTCTGAACACGCTCCTATGTGGAGAAGTGGCATGGTGGGGTTTTGGTGTGGATCTGAACTGTGTTCCCGCTGTGGGTGCTGTTTGGCAAGGACAGTCTGGCCTGGGATACTCTTCCCAGCCCTGCTCGGGATGCAAACTGTGCATCAGTTGCACCAGCAGCTGATGGAGACTCCAGTATATTAGCAGCATTAATTAAGTTACAAAAATTATGCATGTTATCAGTTATGAGACGACCTTTCATAAACTCCGTTATTAAAGCAATAAAGCATGACCCGCTGGTCCTAACCAGTCTAATGGCTGGCTAAGAGCGTGGTTTTTCACATAATACTTTTAGCAGGTCATTAGCCGAGCAATAAGATAACATGGAGAGCCAAAGTGATGTGCGGGAATGGCAGTGGAGGCAGAGACAGCGCTTGATGAGGGGACACGGGGCTGGGGGTCACCCGTCCTCCCACACTGCTCTGCGTACGGGTGTGCACAGCTCTGCTGGTGGCTGTGGTGGGTGATGCCGGGGTGCTCCCAGCCTGTGCCGGGCAAACCCAGCCCTGGGGCAGGTGTGGGGCCGGTGTTGGTCCCTCTGAGCCCTGGTTTCACTGCCAGAGCCCACCCTGCAGAAGGGAGATGGGGTGTTGTGATGTGGCCATCCCGACTGCAGTCCCAGTGGGCTGTAGGACGAGGATGGAGACCCTGACCTTCCATGAGGCCAGGGGTGGGATGGAGGGGCCTGGACTCCCTCCACCTGAGTGGTCTTGCTGTATGCTGGTCTCAGCATATGGCTGGTGTTGGTCTCTCTGGGCTGAGACCCCGATTTGGGGGTATGCAGGTTGGTCCCCTCCCTGCCATGCTTGTGGGGACGTGTCAGGCATCCAGGACCACCCAGAGGAAGCCACCAAGCCCTGGCCCCCAGGTCCTGCTCCCTCCACACACTGGTGCTGTTACTGAGCACGTCCCAGCCGACTGTGATGCCCTCCCTAACCCCGGCTATGCCATGAGATCTGGACATGCCAAGAGCTGCACCACAATCCAGCACCCCCAAAGCGCCTTTCCCGGTCCCCGCCAGCCGTTTCCAAGCACTGACCCTCTCCATAAACAAAGGAGAGGGAGAGGGAGGGTGGCTGGCATGTTAATATACTCTCCCCCCCTCTTTTCCTCCCTTCATCCCTCTGGGAAAGGCCTTTGCAGATATAAGCAAACCTTGATTAAAAGCTGCCTGACAGGCAACGGCAGCAGCAAGCAGCAGGCAAGGAAGCTCTCCAAGTCCAAAGGGAGCTGCTTCTGCTGCTGCCGCTGCTGCCTCCATTCTCAGATGTCCCTGATCCTTTAATCAATCACAGCCGCGGAAGAGAAGAGCAAACACCCGTGCCGGGGCAGAGGTATGTGCTCGCATTCGTTCCAGCCGCAGCCGAGGCAGCAGGGCGGCCGCACGCCTTCGGCTGGAGGCACGGAGCCGTCCCCGCGCCCGGAGCTGCTCTTTCATCTCACGGAGACCAGCAGGGGCTGTGTCCCTGCCGGTGCCTCCGACAGCCCCGAGGAATCCGGCATGGAGGATGGTACCCCCACGGGGTGTAGGCAGCGGGATGAGCCCCTTGCCCTCTCCCCAGGTGCCCAAAGATGCATTCCCGGGTAGAGGATTCTCCCAGCTCCCATCCCACGGGCTGTGCCACGCCGGCACTCGTGTGCCTGGGTAGCAGCGAGCAGGGAGAAGGGGGTGTTCGCAGATGTTGGGGAGCTGTGGGAATGGGGATAGCCACGGGGAGCCAGCCTGGCTGTTGTGCCTAACACGGGGCTGGCCAAAACCCATCCGTCCTTCGATGGCCCCCCATGGCTGGGCACACAGAGCAGCGCCCGTGGCTCCTGGGGTGTCCTCGTCGGGGGGGCAGAGCCCCATCCTGGGCTGCGTTGGGTGGGCAAGGATCCACTCCAGTCCCGGAGGGACAGGCAGGGCCTTACGCCAGCCGTGGCCATGCCTGGAACCACCAGCATGCAGAGAAACCGCCCACCCCCGGGATGATTTGTCACCGAGTCCTGTGTGTCACCGCGGGGCTCGCTCCTCCGAGAGGCTGGAGATGGGGGCGGAGGGAGGGGAAAAACACGTCGTTTTAATAAAACCCAGCAAAATCCTCTCGTTCCTGACGTGCTTCCCCAGCTCGCGTGCGGAAGCGGGAGCTCCGCCGGTGCGAGGCCGGCAGGGGCAGGCAGGGACCATGATTTTCCTGCTTATTTTTGCCGTTGCTTATTTTTAGCGCCGCATCTTAATATATTGTGACAGTGCCCTGGGACGTAGCGCGCCTCCAGTCGCAGGAGAAGGTGTCTGGGGCAGAGCTGCTCGACACTGAGAGCGAGTTGCAGCCAATCGCCGGCACAGTGCCGGCTAACGAGGCACCCGCCGCTAATGGGAGTCCCCGGGGGAGGCCGGGGGGACGGGCGGGGATGAACCTGTGCATTGAATTTGTCGGGGCTCTGCAGGCAGGGACTTGCTCTTGGCAGAGTCATGGGTTTTAATATGTTTTTTAATTAGGCAGTTCTGGTAATGATGGGCTGGTCACTGGCAGAGCCGGTGCCAGGCAGGAGCGGTGCCTTTGTGGAGTGGGTGCCCGTGAGGACAGGGGCATGGATGGTTTGATGGTTCAGGGACTTCGTGCATACTGGGGGACTCCAGTGTTGTGCTGACTTCGATCTCCCTCCCTGGAGCTGGTTTTTGGGAAGGGTTGAGTGGTTTCCATGCCTCACAGTTGCCTTTTTGGACCTCCAAGTGGGTTTTGATGCAAGGCAGAGAGGCATCTGGCAGAGGCACAGAATCTTACCAGGATCAGGGTGAGATCCCAGCACGCCAGAGGTTGCCAGCACTGGCTCAGCTGTGGGTGTAATTCTGGTGGGGATGATGTGTCTGTGGGGAGATCTGGGTGCTGTGTGGTGCTGGGTTTGGCAGCGGGAGTCTGCGTGCATGGGCACTGCCTGCCCCAAGCCCATTACTAATGAACCTTTGTGGAATAACCCTCCTCATTAAGGCCAGCTACCCTGTGTAGCTTATAAATCCGCTTTATAAGGAAATTGTACTCAGCTCCAGCCGGGATGTACGTATGTAAATGGGGAGATGCACAGCCCTGATTGAGACATCATGGGACAGCTCAGCCTGGGACCCCTGGGAATCTTTGCTCCTGAGGGAAACAGGAGCTCCAGAGGGGCTGGAAGATGCTGGTGATGTGGGATGCACCTCAGCCACTTCTTGGGATCTGGTAGCCCCAGGGCTTTGGCAAGAGCCATGGAGCTGGTTAGGACTGGAATGTCTCCAGGTGTGGGAGGCTCCAGCATCCCAGCTCCAGTCACCACATCCTCCCAACAGCATCGCAAAGCATCTCCTCTCTGCACTGTGTCACCTCTGTTGGTTGGGGGGAGCAGAGGAGAACCCCATCTCTTCCATCCCACCCCCCAGTTTTGTCAAGATGTCACTGCGTGCCCAGCACTGGTGGAAGAAATGTGGAGTGCCCCTCTGCTTGTGATGTCTGATGCCCTACTGAGCTGGGATTAAACCCTCCTGACCACACATCTGAGGCACTGGGATGCTCCACACTTACGTTTGGAACCCTGGGATGCTCCAGCGTTTGGCAGAAGCAGGAAGAATGTGCCAGAGCTGAAGCCATCACAGGGCTTTGGTGCCCATAATGGGACATTGAGGAGACACCATGTGACAGTGAGGTTCTTTACACAGCACCTGTGCTCACTGCTCCTTCCCAGGAAGGAGTGGACACAGCACACACCAGCCCCCCGGGATCCAGCTGGAGCATCCCCGCATGCTGGGACATTGGCACCTCTTTGTGGAAACAGGGTGGCAGCTCAGCAGGGAAGTGAGACCCTTCTTTTTTTTGGCAGCGCGTTGCTAATCAGCAGGACCCGCGCGCTCCGCCGCAGGCACGCCGCGCGCTGCTATTTACGGAGCTACTTGAAATACACCTGCAAGAGGGGAGAGGAGAGAGGAGCGCCAGCAAGTAAATAACCCAGCAACCCGCCGGAATGGAAACAGGGAGAAGAGATGCAGCAATTGAAGGCAAACAAAAAAAGCCCCAAAATTATGTGTGATGTAGAATTGAGGGGCTCCATCCCAGTTGTGCTGTGGTTTACTGCTGGGGTGCTCACTGGTGTTGGTGGTTGGTGGGGAGACCCCATCCTGTTGTTGGCCATGGGGGATCTCTGCACGTCCCTGGAGTGGGCAGGGGGATGGATAAATGGATGGATGGATGGATGGATGGATGGATGGATGGATGGAGCCCTTTGCCCACCTCCCCACTTGCTTTGTTTACCTCGTGCTGCTGTTCAGCTCCTGCCTCCCGCCACCCTTTCCTGAAACATTATAAATCAAACAGCTTAAAATGTAAAGCATCAAAAATTCTAAAACCTTCATCTGTTATTAACTGTGACAGTAAATTCCACCTCTGAATGTTTCACATAGCAACTGTTACCAGGACTCAGCATCCAAAGCTGATGTTCCAGCAACTTTCCATCACGGCACCGCTGCTCCAGTGATGCCAACACTGGCCTGGTGAGGCAGGCTGCCACTCCCAACACTTTTATATGGGGTTGGGATGCCAGCAGGGAAACCAAGCTCTGATTTAGTAAATACAGCCCAGGACTGGAAAGGAACTTGGTGCCTGCGTGTGGGAGCTGGTGGTGGAATCCCCCATCATGGTCCTACCTCTGTGTTGGTCATGCAACTTCCCCCCCAAACTTCATTACTTTCACCATCATGTTATTTATGAGGCACCATAAAGAACAAGGATGGGAATGGAGTAGTTAAAATAAATGGATAGGGAGGGGGTTTTTGCAGGGCTTGGTGTTTGCTTTTCTACTTCTGCCTCGTCCTGGTGCTCAATGTTGTTATGACCCCTGAGTGATGACCCTCACCCTGGCATGGGCAGGGCGTCTCACTGCTCTGAGCATTGACTTGTGGTGAGTTTGTGGTGTGCCAGGTGCCCACGGGGACCAGGAGCCAGGTGTTCACCACTGGGGTTTGTTCACGTTTCGGTGTTTGTTTGCCTTCCCCTCGTGCCATCGTGGCTCTGTTCTGTGTTGTGTCTCCTGCCTGGAGGTTGAGCTGGGGTGTTTTCGGTTGGATTTGGCTGCATGGCAGCACTGTGAGCCTGGTTGGAGGTAGGGAGAGCCATGGCTCTGCAACCCCATGGAATGCTGAGCATACTGAGAGCCCCACCAGTGCACCGGCACCATAACCATGGCAAGGCTCACACCGGGCACCCCAAGCACCCCAAACAACCCAAATTCCCCCAGCAGCACCCACCAGGCCATACCTGGTGCCCCCACACCCTAGCACGGGCATCCCTGCCTTGCCATCATCCTTCTTGCAAATCCTGTGGCTGCCCACTGGGATCTCGTGTCGTGCCATGCCGTGCTGTGCTGACTGCGGGCCAGGCAGCAGCGGCTGCTCTGCCGTCTCCCCAGGGACAGGCAGCAATTTTCCTGCTCTGAAGAAGCTTGTGAAGGTTTGAGTGAATCTGGGAAGCAAATCTAATTGGCAACCTGGTAATTCCTCGGGGGGACATGTACTTTGGTCATATCTAAGTACATTCCAGCCAGTGTTTAAGACACGCCGAATCCAAACTTGGACAGTCAAATACCAGCAGCTCTAAGCTCCTTATCTATTTCAGGCAGATTAACTCCTTAATCATCTCTTTTGGAAGTTCCCTGCCCCAAATTCCTCCCCCCTCCTCTTCCCCCTCCCCGGTTTTTCAGCAGGAACAAAAGGAACTGATTTTGCGGGGTGCCAAAGGTGGGGACGGCGCCCGCCGTGATTGACAGAGTCAATAACTGGGAGCTGGGAGAAGGCCTTTGGAAATCTGCTTCCCACTTCACCTGCCCCAGTATTTGTCTTCAGGATTTGAAGCTGGGGAATATATAATACCAAAATAATTTACCACACAGCATCAAACCTCGATTTATTATTTTCAACCTTCTTTTCTTTTATATATATTTTTTTACTTGATTTATTTCTCTCAACACCGTTTTATTCTTGTTTTTCCTTTCCCCCGGGGGATTCTAGCTCAGCATCCCCTAGCAGGTGACCACTCTGCAGCCCTGCTCGTGGCAGGGGGATGCTCATCCCCTCCCTGGCAGGCACAGGAGGCCGTGCTGAGCCATGGGGACACAGCCTGTGCTGGCCACTGTCACTCAGGGGAGTGTCGGAGCATTACGCTTCATTACCGAGCTGTCTGCTGCCGGCAGGGGAGGGCTTAGGGCAGAGCCCGGCAGCAGCACAGCCGGGTTTGGCTCCGGTGCATGGACCTGTCTGTGGGCAGATGCTGAAACCTGGCATCTGCGGGGTGCCTGTATCTAAGGGGTTTTGCTGTGATGGCAGTGGGGTTGCTGGGTCATGAGATTGACTGCCCCAAAAGCGAAGGCAGGAGTCACCACAGGAAGGCAAAAGGGGGACAGGGTAATGCCCCCTGTACCCATGGATCCCAGTGAGGGGGTCCCCATGAGACAGGGACTGGGGATCTCTCTGGGATCACCAGTGATAATTGAATAGCGCTGGTCTAAAACCCAGATGTCAATGTCCCCCTGTGCCCGATGTGCTGGGGACACTGGGACAAAGCCCCGTCTCCTCCTGGACAGGGAGAGAGAGTTTGGGGTGGAGAGGAGGCATGGGATGGTGCCAAGGTCTGTCCTTTGCTGTCAACAGCCATCCCACAGCAGCTGAGGCCTTCTGGTTTTTGATGTTGCAGCGTGAATTTGATGAAAGTTTTCCCGATAGAAAAACTGGCTGTGACCAGGAATGAGCCAGAGGGGCTGGACCCAGTGGGACATTCAGAAGAGCTGGGAATGCCACCTGTCATCCTTTGGGGTCTCCAGTGCTGTGGGGATGGAGAGACCCACCAGGGAGGAGGTCTAGGATCCTGGGGCTGGGACACGAGCCTGCTCCATTCCCATGTTCCTGGGCTGGCACTTCCCAGCAGCAACACTGGACCCCAGCATGAACCCAGACCACCCTACAGGGGGGAAACTCAGGCACAGCTAGAGAGTGGTCCTGATTTCAACCCAGTGGATTTTCCAGCTCCAAGCTGCTGGGTGGGTGGCAGGTCCTGCCACCAGGTTTGGTGTGGGTTTGCTGGGCTGAAGGGTCAGCAGGTGCCAGGGGACCACGAGCCATCCCTGTCACATTCCCCAGGGAGTGCAGCCTTATGCATCCAACCACATCCATGAGCATCCATCACAAGATGCAAACCAGATCCAGGACTGGGATGAGGATCCATTCCCTCTCCCATACTTGGGAGAGCTGTTATTTGCTTTTATTTTTGTCGCAAGCAGCATGAACCCCTTGGGACATCAGCATCCTGGAGGAGGGCGCCAAGGGCACGGCATGTGCTCCCCACCATTCCTTGCAGGGATGGAGCTTCTGTCCTGATTCAAGGGGAAACTGAGGCAGGGGACAAACAGGATGTGGGAGAAGAAGGGAGGGTTAATATTAGCGGTCGCAGTAATGATTGGAATGGTTAATTATTATTGGAATTGAAGTGAGTCAGGCCGAGAGCAGGAGAGGAGGGAGGAAGGAAGGGAGGAAGGAAGAAGGATCCCAACCTGTCAGGCAGAAAATGAGTAAAGAAAAACGTGAGCATGTGGAGAACTGGCCAGGCTGTTGCTTCGTGCTGGCCCCGTGCCTCTCACTTGGGGTGAGGCTGGAGGGTTGGCTGAAGGTCACCATGGTGGTGGCAACAACCCCATGGCCACGGTTGTGCCCATGAGTGCCCTGGCACTCTTGTGCTGACAGCTCCGGGCAGGTCTGCACCACAGTTTGGGTTTGGAGACTGCGATTGCTGGATCCTCCTACCCTCAGCTGTGTTTCCAGCCTCCTGCAGGGTTGGTTTTCCTCTCCCCTCAGAGCCCCAAGGTCGATGGCCAGCCTCTGGCTGGGAGCGGGATCATGTGGAGCCTCACTCCATGGTACATCCGGCCATGAATTTTGCTGTGGAGTGGAACACAGTTCACCTCCGGAGAGGGAATTTGCCCAGGCTGAGCATCTGTTTTGCTGTGAGCCTCCAGCCTTTTCTTTTCTTCCCCTTCTTTTCTCCTTTTTTTTTTCTTTTTTTTTCTTTTGGTTTTTTTTTTTTTCTTTTTCTTTCTCTTTCTCTGTGTTTCTTTTTATTTTTTCCTTTTTTATTTTCCTTTTTTTTTTTTTCTTTCTCTTTCTCTGTGTTTCTTTTTATTTTTTCCTTTTTTATTTTCCTTTTCTTATTTTTCCTCCCCTCCCTTCTTCTTCTTTTCCCTATTTTCTTCCTTTTATTCCCCCTTTTTTTTTCCCTCCCTTTCTTTTCAAATCCTTCCTTACCAACTGACATTTTCCACCAGCAAGAAAAAAAACCCAGCAACTTGCTCTGACTCCCAGAACCTCCCATCAATCCTCCCCAGCCCAACGCTCTGCAAACCTCCCATCGCTGACATCGAGGACCCAACCCCCCACTTCGAAAATAAAGGAGGAAAAACCGAGGGGAGAGAGGCTGGAGCTGGCGCCTGAGCCGGATTTCCATGTGAGGGGATGAGGTTGGGGCGGCCACGGGCTTCCCCTGGCAAGCAACAGAGGAGCCGGGGCCAGCAGAAACGTTGAGTCATGAGTGCGGTTCGCAGGCGGTGGATTTTTTTCCCAAGGAAAATTCCTCACTGGGGAGGAGCAGAGCTGGAAGGGGGCCAGCAGTGAAGGACTGTGGCCCCCAAATGGGACACCGATCTGGGGATCGGGATGCACCCCATTGCGGTGGGAATTCCCTGGGCAGGTTCCAACCCCCGGGAAGGCTGTTTGGGGAGGTGGGGGGACCTGCCCAGGGAATTCCCCAGCAGCTGGATGGGAGGAGCAGCGTGATCTGGGGGGGCTGCAGGAGATGGGGACCCCATCCTTCCTCCTCCTCCTCCTTACCCACATCCGCCCACCCCCACGCAATGGGCGGCGCAGCCCCAGCTCCATTTATCATCATCTGCGGGCAAGTGAAGTGTGCAGGGAACAGCTGCTCCGGTCGGCTGAGCGCCGAAATGGGGCGGGACGCGGGGCTGGGGGGGCGCGGGGGGCTGCGGGCTGCCCTGGGGTACCATAACCCCCCACTCGCTGCACTGGGACGGAGCACTGGCGTGGTGGGAGATGGTGATGGTGATGGGAGGGGTTGGGGAGGTGTGTTAAAGGGGTTCACTGCGGGGAGAGCACATTATTGGGGTGCAGTGGGGCAAGGGTGCACTAATGAGAGTGCATTGAAGGGGTGCACTGGGAGAGGGTGTTTTAAAGGGGTTCACTGGGGAGGGGGACCATTGTTGGGGTGCATTAAAGGGGTTTAGTGGGGAACAGTGCAGTGAGGGGGTGCATTGAGGGGGTGCACTGGGGAAAGGGTGCATTAAAGGGGCTCACTGGAAGGGGCAGTGAAGGGGGGTTGCATTGGCAGCCGGGTGTCCGTGGAGTGCAGGGACAGACAAACAGCAGCAGCTCCACAACTGCGTGGAGGGTTTGCCCCTACCCCGGACGAGCCCCACGGGTCCCTCTGCACTGCTGGGGGGGGTCTGTCTGTATTCCATCCCCCCAGTTCCTCTCATTCCCAGCTCCTGAGGCAGGATGCCCTTTCCTGGTCTGTCCCACACATCCCAGCTCCCCCCCGCAGCCTCCCCTTTTCTCTCCTCCCTTAATAATCAAATTCTCCGGAGCACTTTGCGGTGTGGCAGCCAGCCAGAAAGGGTTTCTTTAAACTCCACCAGCTCACAATTAAACAAATCCGGGGCTGACGCTACTCGATAGGCGCTTATTCCCCTCCCTGAGAGCTGCCGGGGGATCCAGGGGGGTCCAATCCCTTCATTCCCGGCTCCGATACCACCTCACCGTATGGGGCTGCACCCCGGGGTGTGGCGCGAGGGCTGGGGGTGGGGGTTGCCCCGGGGCTTTGGGGTGGGGAACGGGGTGTCCGCGGTGCCAGCGCTGCTCTGATGGCGGAGCATCCCCCTGCGAGAGCGCGCTGCTATTTTTAGTCGCTGAGTCCTTGTTGATGGCACAGCAGCGAAGGCGAGGGAGCAGCCGGAGGAGCAGCAGGGCTGGATCAGGCCCCGCGGGATGAGCAGCAGCTGGGAAGCAAGGCCAGCGTGCAGGGAAACGGGGGACGCCCTTTGCCCCCTGGGGCTGAGGCGCTGGGGGTCCTGGGTGCTTACCGAGGGTCCCTGCCATGGGAAGTCCTGGGCTGCCTTCAGAGGGCTCCGGATCCGGCCATGCCGTGTCCCTGCCAGGCAAGAGGAAGGGGGAGGAAAAGGGAGAAGGCAGGGGAGGAAGGAAGGAGGAGTGGGGGGAGGAAAATAACACGGAATCCAGCCACGCAGCACAAATCCTCCCGAGCAGCAGGCGGGCTGCGGGCCACCGCGTGTGCTGGCCTGGCAGTGCCACACAGTGCCCAGGCTCTCGGCTCCTGGCATCGGCCCCGTGCCATGCATCAGCCCCTGCGCTTGCAGCATGACCCCATGCACCATCGTGGCCCTGGGTCATGCCCTGGCGCCTCAGAGAAGTGCATCAGGTCCTTGTGTGTCCCCCGTGAGTGACCCAGGGGCTGTGCTGGGCTGTCCGTGCTCCCTTGGGACCAAGGGGACAGGGTGCTCTGTGGTGGCCGTAGCCAGCAGCGAGTGCTGCTCCTTGTGTTCTGGGGACAGGGTTGTGCTTGGGGTCACCATGGTGGCCCCAAGTCCCTGCCCTGTCCCTTCCCAGGGACCCACACCATGAGCCCTGGCCACAGGACAGCTTTGCCAAGGGCAGGTGTCCAGCTGCAGCCATGCACCAACAGTCCTGTATTGATTCCCATCTCAGAAGCAGTGGCTGAAAACTTCTTCAGGGTCACAAGAGCACATCCAGCAGGGATATGGCAGGGACAGTGAGTGGGCAGGGCCCCTGAGACCAGCCACAGCCACCTCCCTCTCCAGGGGAAGGCCGTAACCTCCCTGCTGTCGACAGCTTGATTTGATGCCATTAAAGCGTTTGCTCGGAAACAGCCTACATCAGGCACAACATCTGGCACGGCCCTTCCCCGGCAAAGCTGTGGCAGATCCGAGGGCAGAGCTGGCCTCTGGCTCTGCCAAAGGGTCCGGGTGCTGCTGGTGATGAGTGTGTCCCCTCCCAGGGACAGCCTGGTGCCCTGGTGGCCCACAGGGACGTGGGACCATGGCTCTGGGCTCGTGGGATTTCAGCTGGAACACGTTCCCTCTGTGCATCCCCACCTCTGTGTGCCAGTGACTGATCCGTCCCCTCGCACCATGCGCTTTTGCTCATCCCAACATTGTCCCAGCTGTTTGGAAAATTAACAATAATTAATTAATAACAATAATTAATTAATCACGATAATTAATAATAAAGGAGAAAGGGGAGAAAAGCTCCCCCTAAAGCTTCAGCCCAGGGTCTTCTAAAGCTGATTTCATTTTTCAAACCCACTTCCACACAGCATGAGGGGCCCTTTGCTCCCATTAATTCTCCCACCACTGCCCAGGGCTGCCCCACAGCCTGGCTTTGATTTTGCCTGCCTTTGTTCCAGCAGCACTGGCACAGGGCTGGCACAGGATACCATGCTGTGGTAGGGGCTTTTGTGCCAGCTTTCCAGGTTTTTTTGACCCATCTTTTCCCTGGAATTTAGGCTTTAGCTTCATCCAGTTGCCTGCAGAGCCTGTAACTGCAATATGTGGCAATGACATGGAAAACATCCCAAAAGGGGATGGGGAACAGAGAGGGATGGGGTGCTGGGCTGGTGCGGGTGGCACTGAGCCTGGCTCCAGTGATGCCCGAGGACACCATGTGATCAGTGCATCCCCGAGCAGCTGGTGTTTATGGAAATAGAACCAAATAAAGCCCCATGTGTGTGTGTAGACCCCAAAAAGGTGCTGAAGTTTTACTGGTGGGTGCTGCAAGGAAAAGGGCTGAGCTGGGACCCCTCCAACCAGCAGTGTGGAGCTGGGATGGGCTCAGCACAGACACAGCCAGCACCCCATCCCCTCCTTTTGTTACACTCCTTGATGGAGGCTGAGGGGACAGCACTGGTGTCACCACTGTGTCACTGCCAAGGGAGCAGCACTGGGGATGTCCCTGAACAGCTACAGACCCTTGGGGCTGCCCTAACCCAGGCTGCCAAATCTCAGTCCACATCCAGAACAGGCTTGTGTCCACCCCAGAACCTTCAACCCACCGGTGCTGGGGACAGGCACCAACCCTGCCACCAAGCCCTTCATTAGCCCCCACAAGCCACTTGGCTGCCTCAAGAGATCAAACCAGTGACCCAGGTGTGTCCCTGCTCCCAGAACAAGCGGGGTGAGGAAATGGGGAGCTTTAATGACGATGGTGGTGAGGCACTCAGTAACGATGGCTGCTGGCGGGAGCAGACAGCTTCCAGATGGCATCGCGCCGGGGCAGGGGGATCGCTGGGGCCGGGGGGGCTGCGGGAGGCAGCAGCCGGCAGAGACGGGCAGAGCCAGCAAGTTGAAATTACTTTTTTTGCAGCAGAGCCTGCGGTTCTGGCCCTCCGCGCTGCTGCTTCCAGTAATTAGCCCAATAATTAAAAAGAATGGCGATAAGAGGGGTGTGCAGAGGCGCTCGCAGGATCCCGGCATCCCTGGGGAGGCGTGTGAGAAGGGCGGGAGTGATTTGCGGATGTGAGGGGTGGTGGATGTGTGAAACACAAAGCAGGGCTGGGGGACCCAGACACGGTGTGGAGGGGGTCACTGCACCAGGTGGGGCAGGCAGGGAGGGGTGGGCAGCAGGGATGGGCAGCTCCGGCAGCAGGAGCAGGAGCGTGGCTGAGCCCACTGCAGGCAGGGAGGGGCAATCAGACCCCAGCACCCTCCTGCCCGTGGGCACCGATGCAAGGAGGTGGAACAGAGGAGGATGCAGGATGCTGCAAGGTGGGGATGCAGTGCCAGGCAACGTGATGTAGGGAGACACAGCACGATGCAGAGCGATGCGAGGTGACACCAAGCCAGCTGCTGCCATCCAGGGTGATCCAGGGCGGTGCAGGGGATGGGATGCAGGGCAATGAGATGCAGAGCAATGCAAGCTGATGCAATGCAGGGCAGCACGATGCAGGGAGATGAAATGCAAGGTGATGTGGTGCAGGGTAATGTGAGGTGAGGCAGGAGGAGGCGATACAGGGCAATGCAATTCAGAGCGATGCAATGCAAGGCAACACAATGCAGGGAGTCGAAATGGAAAGTGATGCAATGCAGGATGATGCAAAGCAGTGTGATGCAGGGCAGTGCAAATCAGGGTGATGAAATGGAAGGCAACATGAAGCAAAGGTAGTGTGAGGCGATGCAATGCAGGGCAAATCAGGGCGATGCAATTCACGGTGATGCAAGGCAACAAGATGCAGGGAGGTGAAACACGAGGTGAGGTGTTGGAGAGCAATGCAAGGCCATGCAGGCAATTCAATGCACCATGGGGTGATGCCAGACAATGCAGGGCCATGCGAGGTGATGCAGCATCACGTGCTGTGTTCCAGGGCGGCTGCAAGGCAATGCCCAGTGGGGCGATGCCCAGCAGCTGAGGTGAGGCCAGGCAGTGATGTCCCCATGGTGCAGGTGACACTGGCCCTCTGGGTCCCCGGCCCACCGCGGTGGCGACACTTCATTTGAATTCTCGCCTCTCTCTCTTCGCAGATAACGAGCCCGCACCATGCAGTCCTTTCGAGAAAGGTGTGGTTTCCATGGCAACCAGCAGAGCTACCAGCCGACTTCACAAGATACATCACGCCTGGAGAATTACAGGCATCAAAGTCAGGCAGGGCCGAACTGCGAGCGGCAGAGGCTGGTGGCGAAGGAGTACTACAGTCAGCAGCAGCTGCCTTATGCGGGCTATGAGAACAGCGCCGTGGAGAAATACCACCGGGGAAACAAGCAATTAGCGGGGCAGCAGCTGCAGGGCAGGCCGGCCTTTTCCAATTACACCGTGCAGGAGAACAGCCCTTATCCGGCCCGGTATTCTGGGGACGAGAGCCTGCAGGCTTGGGGTGGCCAGCCACAGGCGCTGCCCGGTGGTGTGGCCAAGTATGAGGACAACCTGATGAAGAAGACAGCAGCGTTGGCGAGTGGGCGGCCATACCATGAGCCAGCGGCCACCTCGCTGCCCTTCCGGACTCACTTCCAGCAGCAGCCACAGCAGCAGCCGCAGCCGCAGCAGCAGCAGCCGCCCACACTCCCCTACCCTAAGCTCCAGCGACAGAAACTGCCCAATGATGTCTCCTCACCCATGCCCTTCTCACAGAGCCCTCACTTCGGGCAGCACTCCCAGTCCTTCCCCGCCTCCTCTACCTACTCCTCAGTGCCGGGGGGCAGCCAGCCGGCACACTCCTACAAGAGCTGCACGGCGCCCTCGGGGCAGCCTCCGCTGGAGCGGCCCCTGGGCAGTGCTGCCAGCCTGGCCCCCGGCCCCCGCGTGCCCAACCTGCACGGCTACCAGCCCAACCGCATCGGCTACGAGCAGCCCCCGCAGCCGCCACCGCAGCCCCCGCAGCCGCCACCGCCACAGCCCCCACAGCCACCACAGCCCCCGCAGCCCCCGCAGCCCATGCAGGGGCGGCATCATGCCTCGGAGACCCTCCACTACCAAAACCTGGCCAAGTACCAACATTACAACCAGCCGGGCCAAACCTACTGCCAGGGGGACGCGCCGCCCGTGCGGACGCCGGAGCAGTACTACCAGACCTTCAGCCCCAGCGCCAGCCACTCACCAGCTCGCTCCGTCGGCAGGTCCCCGTCCTACAGCTCCACTCCCTCCCCTCTGATGCCCAACCTGGAGAACTTCCAATATAGCCAGCAGCCGCTGAGTGCTGGTGCCTTCCCAGCTGGCATTGCTGACCACAGCCATTTCATGCCGCTGCTGAACCCTTCTCCCACTGACGGGACGAGCCCTGACACTCAATCTGGAAACTGCAAAAACTTGCAGAAGGAGAAGCTGCCTGAAAACCTGCTGTCAGACCTGAGCCTGCAGAGCCTGACGGCGCTCACCTCCCAGGTGGAGAACATCTCCAACACTGTCCAGCAGCTGCTGCTCTCCAAAGCAGCTGTGCCCCAGAAAAAGGGCATCAAGACCCCAGCCAGGACCCCTGAGCAGCTCAAGGGGCAGCATTGCAGTCCTGAGAGCAGCACCTACTCGGCAGAGCAGGTGGGGACACCCCTGTCCGACCCACTGAGCACCCCCCAGTCTGTCCACGCTGAGACACAGGACACTGACTATCTCAGTGGGTCAGAGGACCAGCTGGAGAGGAGTTTCCTGTACTGCAACCAGAACCGCAGCCCTGCCCGTGTCAACAGCAACTCCAAGGCAAAGCCTGAGTCAGTGTCCACCTGCTCTGTGACCTCCCCAGACGACATGTCCACCAAGTCAGATGACTCCTTCCAGAGTATCCATGCCACCCTGCCCCTGGAGACCTTCACCAAGTATGTGACCAATGAACGGGACTGCCCCCGGCTGCTCCTCAGCGCCCTGTCCCAGGAGGAGCTGGCGTCTGAGATCATCGTCCTGCAGGATGCCATCAGCGAGAAGGCAGACAAAGCCTGGGCCAACTTGCCCATGCTGAGCAAGGAGGCCACCAAGTCCCCCTTCCAGCTGGAGAACCACCGGCCCAGCCTGGACTCCATGGTGAAGGGTGCCTGGCCCAGCCAGGGCGACTCCAGCACGCTCACTGAGCCCCTCAAGCTGGACAAAGCTTCAGGGGCCAGCACGGGGAAGGACTTTAGCGAGGAGGTGTACGAGGGTCCCCAGGTGGAGTTCGCAGCCACCGAAAGCAAGGATGTGCTGAAGGACACTGCTCCACTGGCCTTCAACTCCAAGCCCAGCATCCCGGCAGCAACGTCAAGTGCGGGAGCCACCGGCTACAGCTGCTACTCAAACACCACCGCCAACTCGGTGGCGTCTGAGAATGCCATGGAGCATTTCGAGTGGCCGGAGGAGAGCCTGGGCGAGGCCTGCCTGCGGTGGAAGGACCTCCAGGCTACTGACCTCCCCAAGGGCTTGTTCCCCAGCAAATTGGTGAGCTCCTGCAAGGAGAAAAAAAACGTCTGCGACTTGGACCTGTGTGATGGAGAGCAGCCAGCCAAGAGTGAGCCGGTCCAGGACTTTGGCCAGCAGGTGATGGAGGAGGAGGAGGAGACACTGACCTATGATGAAGCAACAAAGGCAGACAGCGAGAGGTGGCTGCAGGACACCCGGCACTGCTGCTCAGCTGGAGACTTCAGTGAGATCCCCATCATCTCCTCACCAGATCTGAAGGAGTCAGACCTGGAGGCAGAGGAGTACTCCTCACTCTGTGAGCTGGCTGGCTCAGAGCAGAAGTCAGTGACGTACGATGCCTCACCACCCAAACCCCCAGAGATGCCGGCCATGCTGTCCTCCAGCGAGGTGCCTGTGTCTGCCGAGGAGACTGTCAGCACAGTGGAGAAGGAGAGCTCAGCTTCCACCCCACGGCTCTCTGGCCAGTCTGTCATCCTGCTGGGCCCTGCTGTGGGCACAGAGACCAAGGTGAAGAGCTGGTTCAAATCCTCCCTGCCCCACATCCAACCTGAGGAGGAGAATGGCGGGGGGGAGACATCCCACCTGGAGGCAGCCGATGCTGAATCCGCCTCATTGGTCACGGTGAAGCAGCAACTTACGCCCGAAAATGTGTTGGGGAAGATGGAGCCTGTCTCACGGGGCAAGAGCCTGCGCAACAAGAGGGTCCACTGCCGGCTGCCGGAGGGAGATGGGCCTGGCAGCACCGTGCTGAGTCCATTTGATGAGCTGCCAGCAGCCAGCAGCATGGCCGGCGCCTGCCTGGGGACAGATGGACAGACGGAGGCACCGAGCAAGAGCGCCCAGAGCCAAACGCCCCGGTTTCCAGCCGAGGGTCTGCCAGCACGCATGTGCACCCGATCCTTCACCGCCCTGGCCGAGCCCCGCGCCCCCGCCCCGCTGGAGGGACTGAAGGCCCCCGCACACCAGGAGAAGCTGGGGAAGAAGCCCGGCTGTGGCGTGAAGCAGCGGGTGGCTTTCAAAACCAGGAAGCGCAACAGCCGGCCGGCCCCCAGGGTGGTCCAAAACATCAGTGATGCCACCCTCCTGGTGCCCGGCTTGGTGGCGGCGGAGGAGGTGGCAGGGCCGACACGGCTGGAGGAGGACGCGGTGGAAGCCGGGGAGAGGGACCAGAGGTCGATGATCCTGCGCTCCCGGACAAAGACACAGGAGGTTTTCTACACCAAGCGGCAGAGGGGCAAGCGGGCAGCTGATGTCCGGCTGAAGAACTGCAAGGCGCCCAAAAAGCTCATATCCAACAACCACCTCCCGCCTGCCTTCAAGCTGCCAGCAACGGGCAGCCCCCACAAGGAGGGCAAGGTGGGTGCCCGGATGAAGCTGCCCAAAGCAGGGCCAGGCATGGGGGGCAAGATGTCAGAGCGGCCCCTGCACTCACTGAAGAGGAAGTCCACCTTCATCTCCCCCATCCCCACTAAGAAGAGGAACCTGGTCCTGCGGAGCAACACTGGTGGCGTGAAGGAGGAGAAGCCAGAGGGTCCCCCCAGCCTCTTCAAGAAGATGCCGGTGGCCAAGAAGGTGAAAGGCAAGTTGCCCCCCAAGAGCTCTGGTGAAGCCATCCCGAAACCCCCCCTGCCAAAGGAGGCCCCTGATGTCTGCATCAAGATCACCTCCCGGGCGGCCTTCCAGGAGGCCACCAAGACCAAAGTGCTGCCTCCCCGCAAGGGCCGCGGCCTCAAGCTCGAGGCCATCGTCCAGAAGATCACCTCACCCAACCTGAAGAAGTTCACCTGCAAACCAGCAGCCACAGCAGTGGCAGCCACAGTGGCTGCCTATGGCTCCTCCTTGAGCCCAGCTGGGGCGGAGCGGGAGCGGGTGGTGAAGCACAGTGGAGTGGCTGTGGCAGTGGGTGAGGCGCGGCTGCCCAAGCTGGCAGCAGCACAGAAGGTGCCCACGATGCCGGTGGCTGAGCCGCTCTGCCGGAACCCCAATGGCCGAGCACCAAAGGGGAAGCCGGGTGGTGGGAAGAAACTGTCCCACGATAGCTGCCAGGGGGAGGCCTGTGGGTCAACGCCGGGGACCCAGTCCAGCCCCAACATGGTGGCCAAGAACCTGGGGCTCCTGCCCAAGAAGAGGAACCGCAAGGGCAAAGCAGCAGCGCTGGGTATGGCCAAGGCGCCTCTGAGCCCTGCGCTGCCACCACCGCTGCCCCGGGAGCATGTGGCTGGTCCGGGCGGTGCGGAGGAGGCGCCTCGGGAGAAGAAACCAAAGACTGAGGAGAAGGAGGCGGGCAGCAGCGATGGCCCTCCTGAGGGACGTTCCGCCGCCGGGCCGGCGCGGGGGCCGAAGCCGCGGGCCAACCACTCCAACTACAACGGCTACTCCAAGCGGCAGCGGAAGCGTCTGGGCCACGGCAAAGCCAAGGCGGTGCCGGCGCGGTGCAAGAGCCGCGGGAAGCGGCGGCGGCAGCCCCAGCAAGCCCCGCTGCTGCACCCCGCCGAGCCCGAGATCCGGCTGAAGTACATCTCCTGCAAGCGGCTGCGGGCGGACAGCCGGGCCCCGCCCTTCTCTCCCTACGTCCGCGTGGAGCGGCGCGGAGAGTTCAGCACCACCTGCACCGTCGTCAACTCGCCCGGCGACGAGGCGCGGCTGCAGCGGGGACCGGCCGGGCCGGCGCCGCGGCCGCG
>WEKY01033600.1:331028-343365 GCA_013390045.1 Picathartes gymnocephalus
GGCGGCGGCGGGAAGGCGGCGCGGCCGGAGGGGGCCGCCGAGGCGGCCAAGCAGAGCGCGCTGCGCTCCAGCCCGCGGGGCATGTTCCGTCGGCTGCAGAGCTGCTACTGCTGTGACGAGAGGACAGAGGGCGAGGAGGCGGCCGAAAAGCCCCGGCGGCACGAATGTCACAAGGCCGAGTCCCCGCCGCAGGAGCCGGCGGGCGACACGCAGGAGCACTGGCTGCACGAGGCCTGTGCCGTATGGACCGCTGGGGTTTTCCTGGTGGCGGGGAAGCTCTATGGGCTGCAGGAGGCTGTCAAGGCGGCTGTCGACCTGGTAAGAGCTCGGCCACACGCCCGAGGCGGCATCTCCCGCTGGCCTCCTTCAGCCAACGTCATTCCCGTGTCTGAGCCTCCGGTCGGGATGAAAATCCATAGTTTTGCCCGGGGAGAGCAGGGCAGGTGCTCAGCACCATGAGCCCCGCTGGGTTCCTACAAGATTTGTGCTGCTGCATCTCTGATAGCACCTGAACGCTCCCTTTTAGGCACAGAAATACCTATGGTATTATGTTTTAGGAAGGTGACTGGGCCCCCTGGGTTTGTCACATCCCCTGGCCCAGTCGTGTGTGCCACGGGGTGGCTCAGAGCAGGACAGATGCTGCAGGGTGGGAGATGAAAATGGGCACAACACGGCCTGATGCCACCGTGATGGGCAGCAGGGGAAGGGGAGCTGGAGGGAGGGGATGACCCTGCCTTGCTCTGCTCCCACAGTGATTGGAGCAAAGCCATATCGAGCGAGTAAAATAGGGAGGTTGCTGAAGGGGATGAGAAGTTTTGGCTGCCACATTCCTGGAAGTGTTCAAGGCTGCATGGGGCTTGGAGCAACCTGGTCTAGTGGAAAGTATCCCTGCCTGTGTGAGGGGGGTGGAATGAAATGAGTTTTTTTTCAGGTCCCTTCCACACCATTCTGGGATTCTGTGACATGGATTTTTTAGTGCTGTGGAGAGGAAGGGGACAGTCTGCCATCAGAGGCTGTGCAGGGGGTTTCCAGCAACTCCCCCAATGCCAGGTTTGGGGGCTGGCTGTATTCCCAAGCCTATGTACTTATTTCATGGCTATCTGAAGGCTGCTGCCCTCACCATAGAGCCAGGTGCTCCCATCCCTGCAGTACCCGCTGGGGATGGGGCAGGCCAGGCACAACCTGGGTCATGTCCCTGCCCCTCCTGCCCCATGGAGCACGGCTGAGGGCTCAGTGTCATCCGGGAGAGCGGTGTGGCAGGTAGAAACCTCGTGCATGGCTGCAGACAGCCAAGTGACAGGCATGGTGTGGTTCACAGTGCTCTGGCATGGGAGGAAGGATAATGCCTGGGAGACGCAAGGAGGGGCTGGAGAGGAGCAGGGGCACCCGGGCTGCCCTCGCTGCTGGGGCTGTCGTGGTTCTGCCTGGGGCTCTGACGGGGTCTCTCTGTCTCTCCACGTCTTTCCTTCCCTGCTCCGAATTCCCGGGTGCGTGTACAGAAGTGCTCGAGCTGCCAGCAAGCAGGAGCCACCGTGGGCTGCTGCCAGAAGGGGTGTCCCCACACCTACCACTACACGTGTGCCGTCGACACAGGTGAGCCTGGCCAGGGGGGTGGGGCATGGGGACCTGGGCACTCTCTGACCCAGCTGGACATGGCTCCTGTTGCTCCAGGGTCAAGGGTGGGCTTGTGGCTCGCTGGCTTGCCAGGATGGTGATGGCAGCACTGGCAGGTGTCACAAGCTGGTCTGGCCTCAGCTGAGCCCTTCACACAAATGCTGTGGCTGGTGGGTGGCCGTGGGCCAGGGGTACACTGCATTCCCCCCACTCGGGGACAGCTGCCTCACAGCTCAGGGTGTCCCCTGACACATCCTTGTCCTCTCCTCGCAGGTTGCTTATTAACTGAGGAGAGCTTCTCTCTGAGATGTCCCAAACATAAGGTAAGCCCAGACCCACCTCTGAAACCCACAATGCTCTGCAGCTCCCTGTGGCAGGAGGACCTGCCTTCAGACCCCAAATTCCTGGGAACGCCCATCCTGGATGCTCAGCTCCGTGTGAGCATCACATCCCTGGGGGTATCGGAGGGGCCAGCGACTGTGTGCTGGGTCTGGGACACCCCAGCTGGGTCTGAGGGATCTTAACCCCTTCCCTGAGCACAGATGAGGTGGTGAATGATGGTTGAACTGCTTATCAAAGCGCTGCGCCCCAGGTGGATGCCCGGTCATTGACGGGGTAAGGGCTGATGGGGACAACCCAGGGCCACCCCCACCCGACCTCCAAAGGGATCCCCGGGCTGACGCCTCCGTTCTCCCCGCAGAGGCAGCCGGTGTAGCGCCCGCGGGCACCCGCCCCACCGCCAGCGAGGGACCGGCAGAGGAGGCAGCGCCTGTAGCAGAGCGGGGCCGGGCCGGGCCGTACCGGGGACTCCCCGCTGCCCGTGAGCGCCCCGGGACCCCCCGAGCCCGCTCCGGGCGGGCTGAGCCAGCGCCGGGCTTTCCCTCCCGCCGGGTCCCGGTAAAACCCGTTGTGGATACGCGGGGGACGGATCGGGATCCCCCACCCGCGATGGCTGCACAGGGGGGCGGGGGGCTGTCCGTGTACAAGGGGGGGTCCCGGCGATGTTGTCTTACTGTGGGGCCGCCGGACCCTCCGTGGGTCCCGGCTCTCAATATCACACTGATCTGATCTGAGATGTTGCCTTCAGCAAACCTCATGGTGTCTGTATATAGTTCAGCGAAGAAGAGGATAAAAAAAGACAAAAAAAAGACCAAAAAAAACCGAGAAAAAAGAGAAAAATGAGAAAAAAAAAAAAAACAAAACAAGGCAAACAACAGCGTGCTGTTTGAAACACCACTCTGCTTTTTCTGTTTTGTTCTTCCATCTCCTGTTTGTCCCCACCCACACCCAGGGTGCTGGGGGGCTAAGGGTGCTTGGCCAGGCCGGTGGGCACCCACTGGACTGCCCCAGCCCCGCTCCCAAACCCCAAACCCTGACTCATTGCACCCACCACCCTCCCATCCATGCGGCGCTGGCACTGCTGGGCGGGGGACACCTGGTCCTGCTGTCCAGGACCCCCCAAAACCCACCCTCCTGCCTGTGCTTGGCCTCACCAGCACCCCTGCTGTGGCTCCTCTTGTGAGGGCTTTGCCCCCTGTGCTTGTGCTGAACCCCACAGCTCTGCGTGCTGAACTGGAGGAGGAGGAGGAGGAGGCATTTGCTTCCTCCCTCCACGTGGGCCTGGCTCACCCCTCACTGCCCTGGGTTTGTTCAGCTCCCTCAGCTTTCCCTTCTTGGCCACCTCAGTGGAGCTGGGGGGTTGCCCAGCACTTTGGTGACCCCTGCCCGTGTCCCCAGACTCCACAGCCCGTCTTTGTGTCACCCACACCCTGACACAGCAACCAGCCCGGGGTGAACCAACCCCAAATCTCATCCTAAAAACAGCCACTGGCTGCCCCCACCTCCGCTGCATCCTGCAAAGGGGGGCACACTGCTGGTGCCATCCATGTCCCCTGCAGAGCCAGCGCCCCATGTCCCCAGCACCTCTTGTGTCCCCTCCATCCCACCCACCCCAAGGTTTGCTGGCCACACAATGTCTGTTATTTCAGCAGCTGCCTCGGACACAGGAGCGAAAAACACAAAAGAGGAGGTGAGAAAAATAAAAAAAAAAAAGGGGGGGGGAAATAATAATAATAAAAAAAAATTAATTTAAAGAAGGAAAAAAAAAAAATCCCTGTGTCCTTGGCAATGTTGCCTGAAATCTGGCTATTTTTAGTGACATCTTGTACATATGACTGTAAAATGGTAAACCGTGTGTATTATATATTGCCTCATTATATAGTGTATATATATGTATACATATACATATATATAATATATATGAAGACTGTAAATGTTAAGACTAGTGTTCTTATTAGTATATTGCTTCACACTGAAGATTGTGTGTAACAAGCTGTTTCTAAAAGATGTTTATTTTCCTTAAGAGTAAAAAAACAGGTCATTGCATTCAGAGCGTCAATAAAGATACAACGATTGTTTTGGAAGTACGTGGCGCCCTGCTCGAGGCCTCTCTTTATCTTTGGGGGGCTGCTGGGGTCCCCCTTGGGCTGTGACAGCCCCAGGCTGGTCCTTTGTCCCCAAGGGTCTCTCTGGAGGGGATGGGGTATGGGGACAACACCCCCTGGGACATCATGGGATAAAGAGGGGGGGTTTGGGGTCCCTCAGCACCCAGTGTCCCCATCCCTGCCACCCTTGTCCCCCCATCCCGTGCAGCCCTGTGGGGACAAGGCATCCACAGCTGTGGGGGGTCCCTTGCCCCCCACTTTTGGCGTCAGTCCCCCTCCAATCCAGCACACACCAGTATAAATAATCAGCTTTAATTGTCTGTACAAAACTCTCCAACTATGAAAATACCGTTTAAAAAGGGAAAAGGGGAGTGGGGGTGAGGCGAGGGGAGGGGTCTATGTACAAGAGGGGGTGAAGCAAGGACACGGGGGCACCCACCAGCCCCCCAGGAGCCCCGTGCCACCCTGCCATCCCTTCTCCCAAAGCCTGTCCATGCTCTGGGGTGGTGACAGCTCTTAACGGGGGGGATCAGTGCTAGGGGTGAGGGGATGGGGTGGGGGTCCCCTCTTGCCTACCATGGGCATGGCTGGGGAGGGGGCACTTCACCGCTGCCATGGGGCCACACCTCCAAAGCCAAGCCCCAAACCCAAGGGGTCCTGCAGCAGTGGGACCCACGGGGGGCCGGGCACAGAGCCCAGGAGGGGCCCCCACCGCGTGCACTGAGGGCTACAGGTGACACCGGGGGGGTGCAGGTGGCACTGGGGGGTTTCGGGTGGCACCGGGGGTCGCTGCCGCGCGTGGCGGTGCCCTGCAATACTGCGACAGCGTCACTAGAGGTCCCCACGCCCCATCCCCCCACGCGGGATGGGGACAAGGACACGGCCGTGGAGGGGGAACCCACCCAGGGTACCCCACATGTGGCTGCCCCACGCTGGGACCTCCACCCCGCACCCACATCAGGCATCATCACCCGACCCCTCCCCACCCACCCCTTCACCTCCAAAACCGCTCCCTAACATCATCCTGCAGGGAAACTGAGGCACGGCCTCCCGCCGCCCCACATCCTGCACCCTGCGGGGGTGGCAGGGGGCTGGCAGCCCCTTCCCCACCTATCCCGACGTGACGGTGGTGCCGCTGCCCAGCTTGATGATCATCTGCTGGCAGTCGTGCAGCGTCCGGCGGTCGCCCAGCTTGTCCAGCGTGCGGGCGGCCTCGGCCAGCATCCCCACGCGCTGGCCCGGGCCCGCCAGGAAGCTGGGCGGGAGGTAGCAGCAGGCCAGCAGCAGCGCCTCGGCGTGTTCCCGTGGGGTGGGGTGGCTTTCTGGCTCGCCAGCTGCAGGGGACAGAGCTAAGGTCAGCAGCCAGGGCGCCCATGGAAATCAGTGTGGGAAGTCTTGGCGGGTTCGGCACGGGGATGGGGTTATTTGCCCACTCTGGTGCTGGTGCCAGCACTAAAGGAGGGGCTGGGAGCTCACGTGTCCCAGCTCTTGGGGTGCTGCAGGTGGGGTGTCCCACCCCATGACCCACTATCTGTGGTGTTGGGGTGCTGCAGGTGGGAAAGGGGTGTTCCACCCTACGTCTCACCCCATATCCCATCACCCAAGGTTGCTGGGGTGCTGTTGGTGCAGAATGGGGTTTCCCTCTCTGTGTCCCACCACCCAAGACTTCTGGGGGCTGCTGTAGGTGTGGAGCAGGGTGCCCTGCCCCATTTGCCATCCTCCAAGGTGGTGACAAAGGTATCCCACTCCCTGTCCCACCACCCAGTGTGCTGGGGTACTGTGGGTGCAGAGGGGTGTGTCCCACCCCTGTCCCACCACAGATCCCACCACCCAAGGCTGCTGGGGTGCTTCAGGTGAGGAGTGAGGTGTCCCACCCCATCTCCCACCCCGTGCCCACCTGTTTTGCTGCCCTGCACCCCTCTCCTCCGCAGGCTGCGGTCCAGCAGCTGGTGGGTGCGCGTGGGGCTGGCCCGGGCCATCAGCCTGGCAGTGGCTTCGTGCAGGAACACCTGGATTGGGGGTGACAGTGAGCACAGCCAGGTGCAGGGCACCAGGGGACCCAGCAGGTGACAGGTCGGGGGGCTCACCCGGCGCATGGCGGGGCGCAGGGTCTGTGCCAGGCGCCGCAGGCTGCTGAGGTCCTGCTGGAAGCCGCGGAGCTCCAGGGCGGATGCCTGGTAGAGGCAGCTGCGCTGCTGGCTGGCCCCCATCTGCTGCTGCCACAGGTTGGTGCGGGTGACCAGGAGCAGGTCACAGAGCAGGAGCTGGACTGCCTGGAGGGACAAGGCCATTGGGGTGAGCAGGGGGTCGGACAGGTGGACGGGGGCATCAAGGAGGTCGCTGCGGGCAGGCGCTGCTGCGCGGGACCCCCGCCGGGCTGCATGGCAGGGGCATTGCACTCCCAGTCTGACACATGCAATGCAACTACAATGCACCCCCGCGAGGGTCGGGGGCACCTCCCGCCAGGGCTGGGGGCTCGTGGCCACCTCGTGCCTCCCCAGCCCAGCTCACCTTGTCGATGTTTCCCTTGGAGGGGCTGCCCAGCTCCAGGCTCTCCCGCAGGCAGCTGCTGGCCTTTTCACAGTGGGTCAGGGTGGCCTGGCTCCCATCTTGTTTGCTCAGCAAGGCGCGGACAGCTCGGAAGGAGTGCAGGGCAGCACGGGGAAGGGGCTTCCTGCAAGGTGGAGGGGACATGGTCACTGCAGACCCCTCGCTGGGCACGGCTGTGCCCTTCTTCAACACACAGCAGGTGCTCCAAGCACGTTCAGAGAGGCTGTGCCAATCCAAGGGGGAGGGGAGGCACGCAATGAGGTGCCACCCCTGTCCCCGATGTCCCCAGTACTCACTCAGAGCTCTGCAGTGCCCGGGGCATGGTCTCCACCAGTGGGTAGAGGCGCTCAGCCCCCTCCTCATCTCCCTGCAGCCAGTGGATAACGATGCCAATGAAGGACGCCCACCACTTGGACACGGGGTCGGTGCCTGTGGGGTGGGAGGGACACAGGAGCAGGGTGTTCCCACTACCATGGCCCCCCACATGAAGTGACCCCAATGGGGGACACGCCAGCCTCACCTGTGACCTCCGCCAAGCCGGAGGTGATGGAGGGTGCGGGGCCGGGTGTGCCACTGACATCGGAGCAGCCGTTGAGCAGCTGGAGGTACTCGAGGGCATCAGAGAACCGCCTGTGGAGAGGGGCTGTGAGGGGGCTGGCCCCACACCAGGCACAGGGAGAGGTTTCCCACCCCAGCACTCACCCCTCTCCCTGGGCAGTGGGACGGCCAGGCTCAGGCATGGCCACGCAGCACAGCGCCTTCTCCAGGAGGTGCTCACGGAAGAGCTGGGTTACCTGCGCCAGCGGGTCCACTGGGGCACAGAGATGGGGTCAGCGGGTACACCACACCCCAAAACAGGGGGTGCAGGGTTTGGGGGCTTGGGGTCACCTGGGTTGCCGGCGGAGCTGTAGATGGTCTCCCTGGGGACACCCTTGACCGCCCAGTCCCCGTCAACAAAGAAGCGGTGGCCCAAGGGATGGCAGAGCCACTGCATGGCGGGGGGCACGGCCCCGCCGTGGGACAGGGCCACGCGCCGAGCGCTGCAGAGGAAGGGGCGCTACCGGGAGAGCAGGAGATCAGGGAGAATCTGGGACCCCAATCCCAGGGGACACAGGGGACACCCCAGTGCCCCATACTCACCGCCAAGAAGTGGAAGCAGCGGTGCAGGCTGGCCTTGATCCGCAGGGCAGCTGCCACGTAGATCTCGGCCAGCGCTGCCACGGAGATGGCGTCACCAGCGCACTCAGCCAGGTTGACGGCACTCAGCGCCAGGTTGATGGCCAGCAGATGTCCCCCAGCCTGCTTCCCTGTGGGAGTGGGGACGGGAGGCTCAGGCATGGAGTCAGGGGGCTGTGGGGACATGCAGGGCACAGGGGTCCTGTCCCTCAGCCCCCTTGGCGCAGGGCCATACCGGCGAGGTGGAGCTGGTGCAGGCGGTGATAAGCCATGGCAGCGTCGCGGGCGCTCTGGCGGACGTGGGCAGGGGGCGGGGGGTCCGGGCGCAGCCCCCCAGCACGGGCAGCCAGCCAGCGACCCACCCAGAGGCGCTGGAGCAGGTGGCGCAGGAGGGTCCAGAGCAGGCTGCAGGCCAGGTCCCCGTGGGACGCCGGCAGCGGCCGCCCCAGCGCCCCGAGCGCCGTCCGCAGGTGCTGGGCCCCCTGCGCGAAGTCTCCCTGCACCCCGGAGAGAGGGGGTCAGTGTGGGCAGGGCAGGGGGACAGGGCAGGTGGGGCAGGGGACATGGTGCACAGTGGGACATACCCGGTCGAGGTCGAGGTCGGCCTGCCGGCGGTGCCGCCAGAAGAGGATGGAGGGCTCGGAATGGGGGCGAGTGACGGGCTCCCCGCAGACAAAGAGCCGCACCACCGCGCCCAGTACCAGCGCCGCGTTCAGTGCCCAGAAGGCCAGCGTGGGCCACAGCCACTGAGTCCACCCCCACGGCTCCTCTGTGCAGGGATGGGGTCAGCAACACCCCATCAATGCTGCCCTGTGCCCACCCCAGGGTCTCATCCCAGTGGCCTTCACCCTGTGCCCATCGCAGCAGCACGCACCCAATGGCCTCTGCCCAATGTCCACCCCAATCCTCTCCCATCTCAGACCTACCCCAAGACCCCCCCTCCTGATGGCCTTCACCCCATCTCTACCACGATCACTTCCAATTTGATGGTCACCACTCTGACACCCCCCATTTCAAGCCTTCACCTCATGCAGACCCCAACAGCCTCAAGCCAGGTAGCCCCACACACCCATCCCAACATCCTGCACCCCAATGGTTTCCACCTCAACAGCCCATGCCCACCCCGACAGCCTCCATCCCACATCCATCCCAACAACCTTCATCCCAATGACCCCCACCCCACACCAGAGCTTACCCAAAGTGCCAGACTCAGCCATGATGCTCCTGCCGGGACCAGCAGTGTCCTGGCTCCCCAGAGGAGCTGGGGAGCCAGAACCCCGGAGGAGGGAGGCCAGGGGGTTGAAGGAGAGGCAGAGGAAGACGAAGGTGCAGAGGGCCATGCGGGAGCGGTCCAGCATTCCCTGGCTGCTGGGCGAGGGCGGTGGGCACTCCTGCTTCACCTGCACAGGCAGAGCTGCTGTGAGCCTGGGACACGGGCATGGGGTGGTGGGGCACAGGCATGGGATATAGGGCACGGGATATAGGGCATGGCATCCCGAGCGTGGGGTACACAGCATGGAATATAGGGTGTGATGATGGGGACAGGCATGGGATATAGGGCACGGGGTGCAGGGCACAGGTTGGAATACAGGGGCACAGATTTCAGGTCATAGGTATGGAGTACAGAGCACATTTTAGGGTAGAACAAAATTGCCCCCACACCCAGCCCCAAATCATGTGAGCAGCAGCCTCAGAGAACAGGACCAGGGCTCTCAGCTCTTTCCCCATCTGGTACACTTTGCCTTTGACACCTCCTACATGAAGCAGCAGATCTCCTGCCCCACTCAGCGCAGGGAGATCCTCCCCGAGCCCTCCCTCACCTTGCCAGGGGCACAGAGGGGGCTGTCGGGCTCGGAGTCGCTGCTGCTGTTGCTGCTGCCGCTGCTGAGCGAGAGTGGGCTGCTGTGGGATGGCGAGCCCACGTCTGAGGGCGGCGGTGTCAGCATCTCCATCACCTCCGCCTTCACCACCTCCATGGGGGCCTCTGCCTTGGCCCCCCGGCTGCAGTGGGTCCCCAGGTCCTTCATGGGTTCTGCAGGAAGCAGAGTAAGCTGACGGCTGCTGGGGGCACGGAGATGAGCCCCCCACCCCAAAAGCTGCCCTTCCACTCACGGTTCTTCCGCATGGCCATCTTCAGGGCGAGGTTCTCCTGCTTCAGTTTCTGGTTGCTCTGCTGCAGGAAGCGGATGTACTCGATGGCCTTCCTCAGGATCGCTGACTTGTTGAGCTGCCGGTGGGCAGGGAGGGCTCAGCCCAAATGCTGGGTAAAGCCCCCTCATTGCCCAGCCCTGCCCCACTGCCCCCCGCTCCCACCTTGGCCTCGGTGCCCACCACCAGGTCCTTGAGCTCCACGATCTTGTCGTTGATGGAGGAGCGGTAGCGCTTCTCGATGGCGTTGTGGGCCGTGCGCTTCTCGCCCCGGCTCTGCAGCAGCGCCGGTTTCCCGCTGGGTGCCAGCCGGTTGATGGGCAGCTTCTCTGCATCCACCACCAGCGGCACCGTGGCCAGGATGGTCCCTCCACTCACCAGCGCCTGCAGGGTGCAGGGCGGGGTCAGTGATGGTCCTGGAGCATCTCCCCACCTCGCAGCTCGCAGTGGTGGCACCTACCGGCACCTGGAGTGGGGTGGCAGAGCCGCTGGCAGTGGTGGCCAGGGAGGCGATGGTGGAAGTCTTGGCGCTGCTGGCGTCTGTCTTGACGGCCGTCAGCAGCAGGGAGTCAGCCTTGATGAAATGGGGCTGCAGGAGAACCTGAGGGGCAGTGGGGGTCAGCGGGGTTGTGGGGGTCAGCAGGACCCCCCACCCCTGGCCCTGTGCTTACCGGCACTGGCTGGATCTGTGGTGAGACTGACTGGGTGGTGGTGGCGGCGGGGGCCAGGAGCTGCTGGGGTGCCACACTCTGCACGGGGCCCGGCAGTGTCACGGGCTGGCTGGGCTGTGGGGCGGGCAGGGGGCTGGGCAGGGTCTGCCCTGCACTCCCAGGCTGCACTGCTGGGCATGGAGCAGAGGACAGTGTTAAGAGAGCCCCTGGCCCCAGCCCACCCTACACAGCCCCCTCCAGCAAGACCTTCACCCTGGGAGCCCCAACCTCCCCCTGCACCCCCAAATCCTCACCGGAGAAGCTGTGCTGGTTCTGGTAGCCCACCAAGGGCTGGGCAGTGAACGGGCTGGGGGACGCAGGGACGAAGCTGGGGGCCAGCATGACGCCGGGCTGGGGCTGGGGCTGGCTGCTGGGCACCGTGGATGCCTCCTCCTTGACACCTGGGGATGGCGCCGGCAGGAGCGGGGCCGGGGGCTGCGGGGCGAAGGCGGCCATCCCGGGGGGCCCCGCGTAGGTGCTGCCGGTGGGGGCGGCGGGGGGCGGCTTGCTGGGACCCAGGAAGGTGTTAAGGGTGCCCGGAGTGGAGGGGAGCCCCGGGGGCACGGCGCTGTCCAGGGCACTGAACGGTGAGTCAAACAGCCCCGAGAAGTCATTGTCCGGCGTGTTGATCAGCTGCAGCATGTCTGTAAAACACACCCCCCGTGCCGTCAGCTGCTGCCCCGCACCTCCCAAAGGGTGCCTGGGCTGGCCCCGTGCTGCCCTCCCCACAGTGGAGCATTTTGGGGGCAGATGCCCATAATCCAGGGGCAAAATTCCCTGAGAGCCCATGAAGCTGCTGTGCCCTGTTCCTCTCAGCCTTGCAGCCTTCCTGGCATTGGGGACGGCGCTCAAAACAGGGGTGTCAGGGCTTGGCCAACAGCAGTAAGTGGTTTTCAGCCTGGTCTGGGAATCTCAGCCTGTCTCTGATATTGAGGGGGTCTTGTGCCAGCTCATTCAGTCATTTATTCTGTACTGGAAACCCTGACAGTTCCCAGATCAGCCCCTGTATCAAGGGCAGGGGGTGCTCAGACTGGGACAGCCGGGTGGCACCCCCGGGATGTGCCAGACCCCAGTGCCAGGTGTGTTTGATCACAACAACTCTCAGGAGGGCAGCTGGGCAAGCACAGGGCTAAAATAGCCTGAGCAGGGGGTCTGTCCTACTCAGTGGAACCTGGGCGCCCTGGGGTGCCCCCACAGACACACCGGGGTCTCTTGGACACCTCCACTGAGGTGTCCTGGAATGCTCCCACCATGCAGGGATGCCCCCATCCCTGTACCCGCAGGCGCATCCCGCCGGGGGCACACAGACCCCGCGATACCCCACACTCCGGGACCCCCAAGGCACCCCCCCTGCACGCACACACCCCCGGGATACCCCCAGGGCGCCCCCCCGGGCACACACCCCCGGGATGTCCCCACCGAGCCACACAGCCCCCGGACACCACCCTCCCCACGGGGTGCAGCACTCCGAGAGGAACCACGCCGGTGACCCCGCCAGGCGAGGAGCAGGCGGCTGGCGAGGTGGGGGTACCTTTAAAGGTGCACTCCGAGCAGCTGGGAGTGAGGGGGTCCCCAGGAGGAGGCTGCAGTCCCCGCTCAGCCCCGTGCCGGGCAGCGACGAAGCCCCGGGATATTTTAAAGCCATGTTCTCGCCTCCTCCCCGGCGCCCTCCCCGCGCTGCCCGCGCCAGGGCTG
>WEKY01033600.1:343500-430285 GCA_013390045.1 Picathartes gymnocephalus
AGCCCAGTGTGACCCCCCCCTCACTCATTGCCCAGGAGTCAGCCCGCAACGATCGGGGTCTGCACACAGCTCTGTTACACCCAAAAAACATCCAGCCCTCGGCATCCTGCCCTGTGCAGGTGGGCGTCCTTCCGGGGGGCTCCCAGTCCCCCCACTTCCACTCAAGAGACCTCCCCCCGCCAAGGCTCCCTCGTGGTCCAGAGCAAAGTCTAGGGTTGCAGAGAGGGGGAGTTCTCCCTCCTGTTCCTCCCCCTTCCTGTTGCCCAGCCTGGGGGTGGGCACGGCTGTCCCACCCTCCTGGCACCTTCCAGGTGTTTCCAACCTGTGGCACTCGCTGCCACCCACGCCGTCAGCAGGACATGAGCACCCGCCAGTGCCACCTCCACCCCCACCGTGGGAACCTGTGGGGCAGACCCACAGGTCTGTGGGTCCTGGCAGGTCCCAGCAGGCTCAGGGCGCCCACATCCCTGGGCACACATCACCCTAGGGTTGGCACAGGGATGAGGGACAACCAGTGGCCAACCGGGGACTGGTGACAAACCCACTTTGGGGAACTGTGGGGTACGAGGTGGCCTGGCTGGCTGTGATAGAAAGGAGCGTGGCAAAACCCCACAGTGGGAAAACCTCATCCCATACGGCACCACTCAGCCCTGGCACAGCTCCTGCTTCCCTGCCCACGCCAAAACCTCGCCAAGAAAAGCAGGTGGCACCTGGATCCGCTTTGATCTACCCCGACTGCCACTGGGATGAACCTGCAGACCTGGGATGCCATCTCCACCCCAGATCTCGGCGGAGAGACCACCACGGACCACACAGTGGGGCAGGTGTTGGAAGGTTCAAGTCCCGCGCCCGCCTTGCCCCGTGTTCCCCCGGCTGTGCCGGATGGCGCGGGCCGGCAGAGCTGGCAGAGCACGTGGCAAAGCGGGTGCGGGGCTTGCCGAGAGCTGGGATCCCCAATTTTTTGGGATCCCCAATCTTTTGCTAAACCCTTGGAAACACTGAACTCGGCACACGTGGTGCTACGGTGGTGGGAATTGGGTCCCCTTGAGGAATGTGTCCCTTTGGGAAGTGGGTTCCCTCCGGGAATGGGCCCCTTTGGAGCATCCCCATCCCACGGAGCCCCAGAGGGGCGGGGAGGTGGGTGCTGGCAGCCCCGGGGCTGCAGCAGAGCCGGCCCATCTCAGCACATGCCGGTTGGATGGGTTGGGAGAACCCGGGCGTCCTGGAGGGAACGACCGAGAGTAACCCCGCCGGTGACGTCACGGAGGGGGCGGGGCTACCGGCGACACGATGCTGTGACCGGGAACGGAGGAGGGGGGGGGCTCGTCGGGGCTGTCCCGGTATCGGCACCTCTAGCCTGGGGGTCCTGGTGTCGTGTGTCCCCCCACCCCGAGAGCCCCCCGCTATGGACCAGACCCCGGTACCGGAGCCAACGCGGTTCTGCACCGACTCCGCGCTCCAGCAGCTCGGTGTCCCCCCTCCCCACGCCGGGCCCGGCACCGAGCACGGTCCGCCGGCCATGCACCGAGTCCTGGTTGTGCACCGATCCTGCTGTCCCGGCCATGTCCCGGTACCAAGTTCCCTGACCGTGCACCGAGCCTGGACTCCCCGGCCACGGCCATGCACCGAGCGCGCCCGACCATTCACCGAGCCCCGGTTATACCCCCCGCCCGGTCCTGGCCACGCACCGAGACACGGTTATGCCTCCAGCCCGGTCCTGACCGTGCACTGAGCCTGGTTATAGCCCCAGCCCTGTCCCGGTCCCGGTTGTGCCCCAAGTCCCGGTCACACCCCCAGCCATGTCCCGACCATGCACCAAGAGCCGGTACCGCACCATGCCCAGCCCCCGGCCATGCACCGAGCCTGGTTTTCCCCCAGCCCTGTCCCGGTCATGTACCGAGCCCCCGCCATGCCCCGTCCCGTCCGCGCCGGGACGCACCGTCGATGTCGCTGAGCAGGGCCGTGTCGATGTCGCTGGCCCCGGAGAGGCCGAGGGACGGTGCCAGCCCCTCCAGGGCCGCGTCGTCGAAGGCGAGAGCGCTCATCCCGGCGGCTCCGGTGGCTCCCGGTGGCTCTCGGTGTTTCCGGCGGCTCCGGCAGCTCGGGCGGCTCTAGGGGCGGCGGGGCCGCCCGCCCGCCATGGCCGCGCTGGCCCGGGCACAGGCACCGCGGGGACGAGCTGCCAAGTTGCTCCCGAGAACCGTGCCCGGAGCTGCCACCGGGCGGGGAGGGCGGGGGGGATGGATGGAGGCGGGTCCGCCGCCGCGTCCCGCCCCGCGCCGCCTCCCGGCACCGCCCCGCCGCACCGGGACCCCCGGCGGCGCAGAGCGGGGACCCTCGCGGATCCCGCCACACCGGGCAGGGACCCCGCGACACCGGGCAGCTGGTGTACCAGGAGCTGGGCACGGAGAAGCGCAGGCTGCAACTCCGAAGCAGGACACCGTCCTCTGGGGATGTCACCAGCCCCTGGGGATGTCACTGACCCCTGGCAATGGGCACTGAGCCCTGGTAACAGACACTGAGTAGAGGAAAACTCATCGATCCCTGGCGATGTCACTGAGCCCTGGGGACATCATTCACTCCTGGGGACAGGCACCCACCCCAGGGAACCAAACCCTAAGGACGGGCACCAAATCCCTGGGCTGGGCACTGAGCCCCCTCAGTCCCAGACGGGGCATGCAGGGAGCAGGTGGGAGGGCCAGCGTGGGCAGGAGGTGGTGGCCATGGCTGCAGAAGCTTCTGCACCTCGTGGAGGCCACGTGCCAGGGCAAGGTTGGGCCACTGAACCAACCATCTCAAGGGCCCTGTGCCTTCCCTGTCCCAGCTCCAAGGGTTCAGAGCATGTGCCACCTGTGCTGCCTGCTGCCCATGGCATGGCCCAGGGTGGGAGAAGCTCTCATCCCCTGGTTAGGGACACACCAATGCTGCCCTGTGAGCCTCAGCTGAGCCCTCCTGGGGGCCATCAGCTGTGGGAACCAGGAGAAACGCTTGGTGCCGTTGGGATCAGTGCTCTGGGTCTCAGTGTGGGAGCCTCATGCCAGGACAGTGCCATGCCCTGTGCCCTGCAGAGCTCCATGGTCTGTCCTGCTGCTGGAATTCATTCAGCACAAGAAAATGCGCTAAAACATCAGCTCTCTGGAAGTTTACCCTCTACTCTTCTGTGACACCAAGCACAATCTGAGGCTACCTGGGAATGCATTAAACTTGGCTGCATCTTAGAACTTCCTTTTGGCCTCGCTGGCTCCCATGTGGCAGCACAGCAGGCACCCCTCTGCAATACAGGGACCCCCTGTGTGGCACAGAGCACCCCAGGGCTCACCGGGGACCACACAGAGCACCCTGTGTGTGCACGTGGTGGCAGCAGAGTTGGGGGTGCACAGCCCTGCTCGTCCCCTCTGCACCCTGACCCCCACTCCAGTCTCAATCCGGGGACATTGACCTGTGGCCGAGCTGCGGACGAGCCCAGGGAATCCTGGCTCAGCTCTGTGCCAGCAGCTGGGGCAGCGTCACCCACACATGGGGCACCATCAGCTGCTCAGCCATCCCTCACCCACAGCAAACATCGCTGAGGGAAAACCCTCGGGACATCCATGACCTGCCAGGGGACATGCAGGGAGCCATGTGCTTGCCCCCCGTTTTTATTGGGGTCACTGGGGAGAAGCTAGGCTCTGTAGTGGTGGCGTTTCCCTTTCCTTGGTGCAGTCCACGTGCTGCAGGACGAGAGGGCAGGTTTCCAGGGCTGGGGAGTTGGATGTGCCATGGCCCCCATGGATTCAGAGCAGCCTCGTGCAAGCATGGGGGTCACAGACCTTTAATAACCCCTGCAACATCCGGGGCACTGCTTTCCCTGAGGGATATAGAGGGACAGAACTACACAAACACACAAGGGGAAAATCACACATGAACGTGGAGGGGGGGAAATAACACACATAAACACAGCTTAAATTTTTGCACGAGCTATGTGCAAAGCTGGATATTGAAAAGCCCCTTTCCCAGTCCTGATCCAGACGGTCCGAGGACGCCGGGACCACACACGTGATGCTTCCCCTGCTCCGGGGTCTGGGGGACACCCCAGCAAACAGCAGCATCCTCCACGCACTAGGGAAGGACGAAGCGGCGCGGTGGCTCCGTGGGCCGGGTTTGGGGGCGATGGATTCCACGCGGGGTGGGGCTCCCGGGGGTGCGCTGGGTTGCGGAGTAGGGAAAACCCCGCCCGTAGGACCAGGGCCACGCAGCCAATAAGCGCGGCGGCCCTGAGTGGAGTGATTCTACATCACGGCTCAGGGCCCGCGATTACATCATGTCAGTCCTGCGGGGATGGCGGACGGCCCACGTGGTCGCTCCGGAGTCGCTGAGACGTTTTCCTGAGCGCAGGCTGGGAGGAAACCGCAGGATGAGACAGAAAACAAACCGGCCCCGGGATGGTTGGGCTCTGGCCGCCGAGCCGGCCGGGCAGGCTGGTGCGGCTCCGCGGGGCTCGGGCGGTGGAGCATCTCCCCGAGCGGCACCGGCGGCAGCCGCAGCGCCGGGACGTGCTGTGCCCGAACGCGGCAGCCCCAGAACGGAGCATCCCCCGTCCTGCTGGCCCCTCGCTCAGCCAGCTGGGCTCTCCCAAAGCGAGCCCCAGGGTGTTTCCCACCTGCCAGCACACCTCAGCCCTGCGCTGGAAGCAGCGTGCCATGCTCCATGCCCAGCCTCTGGCATCCGGCCTGCCCCGGGGGTTGTTTTGCTCTGGCAGAGCGCGGCGTTAATCATTAATTTGTGTCGCAAGCAGATTCAAAAGCCTCTTCTCTCTTTCGCTGCCTGTAACTCGGCTTTGCCAACTGTCCCTTCCTGAGCCACGGCTTGAGGAGACGCAGCCAGGTTTGGTGGCACTCCAATGCAGCTCCGGGTTTATTTGCCCTCGGGTGAAATGGGAAAAGGTAAATGCACCTGTGGTCATTTCCCATTTGCACTGGCATCCAAACCTTCTGCCCAATGCCAGAAAGCAGCGACACTCAGCCTGCCCAAGGCTCTGCCCATATGGGGCTCGGTGCCGTGCTCTGTGCCCCGGCTTGGCATCCCACGGTGAAGGGCAGTGATGTACGGAAGCCCCCAGACCATGCTGGGAGTTTGCACGGTTGCTGTGGGAGCAGGTTTGGAGAAGAGAAGCCCATGAGGAGCTGGATCACCAGTGGCTGGAGGGGCAGACATGGGAAAAGCAAGTCCCCATGTGCTTGTTCTGCTCTTACACTCTTCCCTTTGCATTTGCTCTGGTCCCTATTGGAGGCAGAACTTGGGGTTAGAGGGATCTTTTCCTCATGAGTGTAACTGTGGGGCTGCAGAGGACAATGTGGTGAAGCCCCTGGAAGGAGCAGCCCCCTGCTCCAGCAGCCCCTTGCTCCCAGATCCCCCATTCCCACAGCTCCTGCTCCCACATCCCCCACTCCCACATCCCCCATTCCCACAGCCCCTCCTGCACAGCGCTGGACATTTCTGACCCAGTGCTTTTTGTGTGATTCTGCCCTGTCAGGGCAGTAGCAACTCCACACCTTTGCCAACAGATCCAGGCCAGGAACCTCCCTGAATGTATCCGACATCGAGCCAGGCACATGATCAGTGTGGGGTAAACGAGTTGGGGCAGGGCTGTTTAATGCTAATATGTGGCTAGAGGGAGGGGAAACCCATCTTTCCAGCTATTCCACACTCCCCTTCCCCAGCTTTAAACAATCGTGGATCTCCAGGTGCAGGACGGAGGGCACAGTTCTGCCAAACTGGTTTGGTTTTGGCCAGTGTCACTTCTCCAGGGTTCCTAAGCTGGTGCTCTTCCTTCTCTGCCCATCAAACCCACCATCATAACGGGGATGTTGGAACAAATTCCTGGCTGATGAGTCAGGAAAGTGGCCCTTGGATGGGCTGGGAACACCACCCACTACTTTCTAGGTCACCAGGGTGGTGATCCACAGTTGTCCTCCAAGGCAGTTAAGCCCTGCCAGGTGGGCAGGTGTCCCACTGAGCACCCAGGTTGTCACCTGTGTGTCTGCCTGATGTCAGCCTCAGAAGTTGTGCCAAAATTTAGTAGGACATGAATTTAGCAGCAGTGGCAACACAGCACCGAGCACAGCACAAGCTAAGCAAAGACACAAGGAACTACTGCTGGGGACAAGCCTTCTCCCAGTGGGAATACACAGGTTCCTACACCAAGGACTCCAAATTTTGACATCTGGTGGGTACCCAAGGGCTGCACATGTTCCCTGTGCTCACTCATTCCCTGTGCCCAGGCCAGGCAGTGGAGCCAAGTGAGTCCCCAGCTGAGAGACAGACGATAGCACCCCCAGCTCACACTAATAGTGTATTTATTGGAATATCTCACATGCAGGAACCAAGGAGATGATTTCTGGAGCAAGTTAAACAATGGCAGATTAATACAGTTGTCTCATCCTTAACGGAAACACTTTCTACTTGAATACAGCGATGTTTTAGTGTTGGGTTTCTCTGCTTTTTGTGTATTTTGTTTCTCTTTACATAGTCGATCTCTTTAAACAGTTATGTCCCCTTTCTCCCCCTACCCCATTCCCAAACAAAAAAATATCCAGTATCTTCAGTAAATAAATATTATCCACTTTTATCTGGAAAGCCTACAGCTGTAATATACAGAGAAGCTATTACACAGGTTACGTTTGTAGGGTTAACAACAGCTCATAGGAACATGTAGGGAATGAGGAGCTCGTACTCATAAAAACACGGAGCAGGGTGGGAATTTTGGAGTAGTGGGTTTTCCACGGGCTAAAGAGAACCAGCACCAGAGCTCAGTGCTGCTCAAGGCCAGCTGGCTCTTGGTGATACACAGCCTCACCTCTGAGGAGGAGGTGTGGGGAACCTGGGGCTGGAGCAGGCAGGCACAGCCTGTTCCAAAGGCTGTGGTTTGGGATGGACGAGTGGAAGGTGCTGTGTGGGCACCTCGTCTCCTTGGCTGGTGAGAGCCCACAGCAGCAGAAGGGTTACCTCCAACACAGCTCTAAATCCACTCACTGCTTCATTATTTCCATAAAAATAACTGTTCTGAGCTGTTTTTTTCCAGGGGAGGCTCCGCAAGGCTTGTGGTCAGCCCTGAGGAGGTAAACAATGACAGAGCCGGATGGGGATGGACAGGGATGGAGATAGCACAAGCAGTTCCCACTCCAGGGCTCCCAGCAGCCACAGGAGACTCAACAACTCATCGGATGAAACAGAGTGTTGGAAGTCCATCCTGTTTGCTCTCCTGGGCTGCACATCCTGTCCCTGTAGGTGACATCAGGAGAGCAGGGAACAGAGGAGCAGGGACAGGTTGTGCTGGCCGAGGTGCGGAGCTCCTGCACAGAGGGACCGTCACCCCTGCCCTGGGCCTGAAACCATGTCCTGGATCTGTTCTTCCACCACTGGAGGGAAACATCTCGCCACCACAGCCAGCTCCCAGTCCTCCATTTCAAAGTGGAAACAGCCAATGCATCCCATCAAAAAATGCTGAATGAAGTCAAACAAACAGAAATCCTCACTAAAAAGAATCCTTCAGCTTGGAGGTGCAAGAGCAGCCCTGGGGATGGCAGAGCTGGTTGGGTCAACACATGCCAGAGATGGAGGCTGTGATAATCAGAAGGGAAAAGGTATGTGGGAGGCTACGTGAGGGTCCCAGTATGGACCAGTCTCAGCGTTTACGCTGTTCCCTTTAAGAGACACCGTGCTACGTTTTTATGAGCAGTTCTCCTATGAGCCTTACCTACATCCTAAACACCCTAAATGCCTGTACAGCACATTGTTATCTATTACACCTGCCGAAGATGCAGCTGAAATCTACACAGAACAATTAAAAAAAAACAAAACCCAAAGGATATATTTAAATAGAAACCATTGATTCCTTACATCTCAGCACATGAAGAGTTAACAGAAGAGGTTAAAAAACACACTGGAAAGAAAATATATAGACAAAATAAATATTTTAACCTAAAATAGGGCACGATTAGAACTTACAAAGGACTCCAAGAATAATTTAGTGTCATTGAGTGTCAAGCTGTGATTCCTAATATGCCTAGAAAGCGCTGGGATGTTATTTCTTATGGAAAGTGGATCAGGCTGCAGCTCCATCCCTGTTCTGGCAAGCGTCGGAGCCACGCGAGTCCTCTGCCCACTTGCACAGAGGAAGCACTTAGGAGTGAAAGCAGAGGAAGGATAAATCGAGAAGTTGGTCTCCTGAAGTGAAAAACCCCTTCCCTTTCCCTCAAACAGTTCCCACCACTCCGGTTTTCTGCAGACCACAAGAGGACAGGGAAGATGAGAGATCCTGATACAGGATATTTGGGAAGCTCTAGCGTAGCTCTTGTATTTGTTAAAGAAGGTTTGGGCTAAACCACCTGTTCTGCCACACTCTGTTCCCTTTGGTGCTTCCAGCCCTGAGAGCCAAGTGTGGTGGATTTGGGCTCCAGGTCTTTCCAAAAGTACATTTCCTCCCAAGGAAGGCATCTCCTGGCAGCTGCCCTACTTCCAGCAAAGCCACCACTTGTGCTGGTGGCACCTGTCACTCCCTGCAAGCAGTGCCATGGCTTTCCAGAGGATAGTGCAGAGTGTCAGCAGGGACCACGGGTTGCCTGAGGTTGCACAAACCAGAAGAGCCCCCTGAGCTCTGCCAACACACATACTCTATTTTCCCCCCAATCCCAGCCTTCTCATTCCATCTTTTCTCCTCTCAGCTGGAGAGAGCAATCACCGACAGCTCTGCAGAATCTTCCAGAAGGGGACCAGACTCTCCCTAAAGCAACAGCTTGGAGGTCCCAGGACAGGTGACAGAAAGGAATATTAAAAGCACACTCCCTCAGCACCTTTTGGCTGAGGGGTGGGGGATGAAGGGCCAGCACAGCTGCAGCAGTGGGACTCTGTGGGGGCTCGGTGACAGTGACATCCGTGCCACTCCGCACCATCTGACAGTGTCCCCATGCCAGAGCAATGCGATTATCTCCTCTGGCTTGGCAGGGAAGCTGGATTAACATGCTTAGAATCACCTGATGTGGCCATTTACAGGGTCAATGTGTTTCAAGGATTTAGAAGAGAAAATACACACTTAAAACACCCACAGAGCTTTCTGCATTGACAGGAATACCAGCAATTCATTTTGTGCTGGCCAGACTGCTCAGGCGATCACCAGACGCTGTCTGAAATCAAATCAGCTTCGCCACAGAAGTTTCCTCAGGTTTCTGGGAGCTGGTGGCCACATGTGACGTGTTGCAGCAAGCTGGCAGTGCTAATCCCTGAGCATTGGGCTCACCCTGTGTTGAGCAGTGAGGGCAGTGGGTGAGAGCACGAGTGTGCAGTGCAGCCAAGGCAGACTGTTCCATTAGCCACAGAGAAGATGGAATGGGAGAAAGCCTCTGCAGACCCACACAGAAGGGCTTCAACTGGAGAGAGGGCCAGCAAGTGGGGAGAAAAGCTTGATCCCCAAGTTATCTCCATCCTTAAACTGGTTTTCCCTGTCTACTTGTAAGCTGTGCTACACGGAGCAGTGACAAGGTGTCACGTCAGTGCAGAGGGTTGGCAGGACAGCCCTGCCCAGGCCCAGCTACATATGGAGGGATCCTGGAAGAGGCTACAGGCAGGCAGGGCAGGGCAGGGCAGAGAAGATGAGCAGTGAGAGCACAGAGTGAAACCTGACCTGGGACAGCCTGGAAATCCTGCACCAAACAACATTTCCCTTCAAAGATTAATGTGTCTGCTGTCAAAGTCCATCAGTGCTGCAATCAGGCATTTGGTAACAGGCTTTGTGTGTCACAACGTCCCAAAGGAGGTGGTCCTCAGAGAGTATGGTATGGGCTGATAAAATGCTCTGCTCAGATAAAAGCTTCTATCACTTGGCCTAGAACAACTTTCAGGAGAGCTCAACACACATCAGCACCCTGGGAAGCTCAGACATGTCAGGTCAGAAGGAGGCGGCTGGCTGCCTAAGCCAAGGAACACCCTGAGGAAGAGGGGCTGGAGCCTGCTGCCTGCACGGGTGCTTAGCTGATAAAGTGCCTCTCTGTCAGGGTGGGAGATCCTCCTGCCATGCACTGCTCAGCTCTCTCTTTGATCCTGCCATCCTGCACCACTGGCTTCCTCCCAAGGAACACGCTGGGGGATGCGGCGATGGCTGGAGCTGCCTGCTCCGGCTCTGCCTGTCAGCCCAGCTAGGCAGGCACACATGCTGGAATCCCTTCTGGCAGCCCCAGAGGAGCAGGAATCCTGGCCATGCCTCTGGCAAGCAAGGGAATATGCTTGTTTGCACAGAGACTGCAGCCCCGTAGGAGCCGGGAGTTAATGAAGGGCAGAGGGATCAAAGCACATTCCAAAAATTACAAATAGCACAGTCACAATCATTTCAACACTTTCTCAGGCCTAAAACTAGAAGGAAATGAGGAGTTTCACCTCCAGCACAGGCTGGCACAGCTAATACCTCCATGGTAACCATCTCCCTCAGTGTTCCCTACAAACCTCTGAGGTTTGCCTCTTCTCCTCATCCCAGGAAACCAGCATGTCTATCCTAACAGACATGGCAGGGAATCCAGGAAGCTCAGTTCACACTCAATCCACAAGCAAGTCCCATCCATCTGCATGGATGTTTACACCAAATGCAGAGCTCTACAGTAACCGAAGAAGGAATTTAAGGTAAGGAGAAAATAACCAAGCTATTTTAAAAAGGCAAACATACCAGGAAAATTCCTGTGTGAGAATGGTCTCCCAAGGAGCGAGGTGCTTCCTGTGCCATCATTACAGTATCCATTTAGCCCAGCACTTTCCATCCTTATCAACTGCCAGAGCTACTGGACATGGCCAACAGACTGCTTCAAATTAGAGCAAGCCCAGATAAAACACAAGGCAAAAAATACCCTGTGAGATTTAGAAATGAAACGCCACAGAAAGTGGGGAAAAGCGACCACCATATGGTAGCAGGAGATGTGTGAGTGGGAGAGTAAAGGATTTTAACTTGTGAAGCACATGTTGAAAGGGGAACAGTTGTTCCTTGCTGTCGAATCCAACACGAAAGCCAATACATTAACATTTTATCTAAAAATAAAGACACACTCCTCCTGAACATTCCAGCTCAGTCAATTACATGCTGATTGACAGAGCCGTCTACTTGGCAGGACCTGCCTACAGAAGAGGATGATCCCTACATAAATTGAAGGGCAAGGCTGCTCTCTCCCTCCTGGGCTTTTGTTTCAGCCCAGTGTGACGTACTCGTGCATTCTGAAGGGGTTTTCAGCATCAAGAACTGGTTTTGTGCAGCTGGGACAGGAAGGAGGGGATTAAGCGAGTGCTGGAGAATCGTGGTCTGGCAGGAATAGTGTTGGATTTAAATAGAAAGAGTCAGCTTGTGGGGGTGGATCGTTTGGGGAGGGAGGGAAGGAGAAGCAAAGGATGGAATGGGGGGGGACGGGGGTCGTTGTTAGCCAAGGACTGTGGGAGGACAAAGTGGCCGTGCGGCGACGTTTGCCGGTGGAGCACAGGGTGGGAGGGCGGCTCCGCGCCACCTTCACAGTGCAAAGAGGGCGTCCTCCGAGCGCTCCTGCTTTTTCCTGCTGGAAGGATTTGTCGGAGGGGTGGGGGCTTCAAGGGGAGGGGATGGCAGATTGGGAACCATCTCCGCTGCTTTGGCTCGCTCTTCTAAGAATTTGTCAAACTCTGCAATGCAAAAACAGAAGGAAGACAGGTAAGAATGGGAGCCGTGGGTTTGGCCCCAGGGACAGAGGTTGGCAGGGGCTGAAATTCCAGGGACTGGCATCCTGTCGGGCTGTGTTTGCAGGCACAAATACTGGAACAGCCTGACTTCCTTGGGAAAGGGTACAGCCGTCCTTGGAGACACCCGAGCTCAGGCAGCAGCTGGAATCAAACCCACACTATGCCACCGGCTGTGACAGAACCAGGGAAACATCATTCCAAAGGGCTG
This sequence comes from Picathartes gymnocephalus, assembly GCA_013390045.1. Taxonomy (NCBI): domain Eukaryota; kingdom Metazoa; phylum Chordata; class Aves; order Passeriformes; family Picathartidae; genus Picathartes; species Picathartes gymnocephalus. The sequence continues at coordinate 355,430 of WEKY01033600.1, forward strand.
AGCAGCTTGGGGACACATTCCTGCTGGCACAAACACAGAGCACAGCCAAGGAAGATGGCAGGGAAGCACTTACAGCCAGGAGGGCTCCCCACACCATAAATATGAACCTTTTGCTGTGAAATGCTCTCCTCCCGCCTTTCTGAGCATGGAAGCATTTGCTGGGGAACATCAGGCTGGGAGAAGGCAGCATCTCAGCAGGGATCAAAGCAACTTCCATCTGAGCATGAACCTGAGAATGGCTCCTAGCCACGGGCATCTCTGCTTACCTTCACTGGTCACTCCTTCTTCCAGTTCGTTGCCTTTCTGCAATGGGAACAAAAAGGCACGTGAGCACAGGCAGTGCTTCCCCTTCCCTGTCATCCCTTCCACCTTTAATATAACTGGACAGTTTCCACCACTTGTTTCCACATATTAACCATCAGAGCAGGGTGACCTGGGGAAATCACAGGGCTCCCATGTCGGGAGGCCAGTGGGGACTGACATTTCACTGCACTGCAGAGCAGGAGGACGAGCACTGAGGTGCTTCTGAAGATTGCTGGTGAATAGCTAAGCTTTCCCTGTTGGATCTGAATGTCAGTCCAGCACTTTTTCCCCTTCAGACAGTAATTCTGGTCCAAATCTGAGCTGTATGAATCACACACACACTGTACCAGATGGCATCTTCTCTGTCACACAGTCCTTAAAAAAGTCAGGACTGTGGTTTGCATTGTACCTTCAAGTAAAATGCACTTTTAGCTGACAAAGGACACGTGCAAAATTGTCTGGGGTCAACGTTCCTCCTTTGAGAGTTCATTTTAGGTTTCATACAAAAATATAGCAGCTTTCCTGTGTCCATGCTGTACAAAGACAAGACCAGGCTGAGCTGGATGAAGGATACTGACAGCAGTTAGTGTCTGTCCATCAGAATCAAAGGCTGGGAATGCCACAGGGTCACTGCAATTCCACCAGTTTGTGCATTTCAATGTGCACTTCAAATAATGAAATTAAAAATCCAGGGACAGGCATCCCTGTCAATCTATCAGGATGTTAAAGATGGGTAAAAATACTGGTTGAAAGCCTCATGTTGAAACTGCTTTGAAAAAGTAAAGCATTTGTCTATACTTGGCTTCTCTACCAGCAGTGGGAACATACTGACTGGCCTCACATTTTAGAGCCTGCGCATCTCCTGGCTTCCTACTGCACTGAGGTTTCCAAAGGTTCACTCAGCAGCTTCTTCACAGGCAGAGCTGCTGTTTGTCCCAGTGTACCCCAAAAGGGGTAAGGAAATAACAATTATCTAACCTAACCTGCAACTTCCTCGCCTGGGAAGTAGAGAATTGAAATGAGCTGTTAACAAAACAAAGAAGAGGGGACCCAGAGTGAAAAACAAAGATCCAGTCCAAATTTTCACAGGCATCTCTCTGTTGCACCTACATAGGGTTGGGATGGGGACCCAGGGACATCCCCAGGCTTGCTCAGGTATTTCCAGGACTCTTCTCTGATTTATTCCTTTTGAGCAAGTCTGTCCTGGGGATGACAGATGCACAGAGCTACCTCCATATCTCCTCTCCCTCTAAATTAATTTAAATGGCAAAGACAAAAGTTTATTGGTTAAGCAGAGTGGACATGCTACATTTACTGTATTTCCTTAACAAAATGACGCCAGTTTGTAATTAAATTTGAAAGTGACTCCTGTACCGAGGCCTGACAAATCTACCTGCAGCTGGAACCCAGTGACATTTCAGAGACAGCCAAAATCAAACACTGAACCCGAAATCTGTTTAAGCACTTCAGGCACTTCTGGAGAGCTGGAGAATTTTCTTCCTTCCAGTACAGGCAGCTCCTCCAGTGCCAGAGCACATGGCTGATGTGCCAGAGCATGCCTGCAGCTCTGTTTGCAGGACTGGGGAATGGAGCCTGAATCCCACAGCTCCCAGCTGGGAGCTGAGCAGGCTCAGCAGCAAGGGGCTGGGGCAGACCCTAAGGAGTTGGGAGTTTTCTGCCTGAAGCTGGAGAATGGAAGGAGATGATCCTTGGGGATATGGTGAGCGCAAGTTCAGGTCACTAAAACCATGTTTAAAAGAAAAGTGTGAACACAACCCACCACCCACCCCCCGCAAAATGCTCTTGGTTGATTTGAGTCAGATGCTTACATTGAAAAAAACCAGAACAGAATAATGTGTACTAGCTGTATCCTGCTTAAACCAAATGTGTGTTGGGACAGCAAAACAAACTCCAGGGTGGAGGCAAAGCTACTTTTAGTTCTGCTTTTTGTTTGCTTTTTTAATAATTTCCAGACAATAATCATTTAGGAGAAACTGAAAGTTATAAACCTTGAAGAGAGTCCGTTATAAATTTTTATTATTACTATTATGAAACGTGTCAAGATTGCCTGCCAGTTTAACAAAGACATCTTGATTTGAAAGGAATCTAAGCCCTGATCCAACATCTCTTAGAAGCATGCCTCAACATAAGCATGAACTTAGATCCTGTCTAAATAATGCAGCTTTAAACATGGGCTTTAAGTCTGCTGCAGAAAAAATTCAGCCCATATTTAATGCTTCCCTATTTGAGGATCAGAATCCCACGTTTTCTGGAACACATGCTATTCTGTGATGTTCACATGGAGAAGGGAAAATAAAACAGCTCAGAAAAAAAGTGTTTTGATTGAATTGCTGAACACGACCCTGACTCCTCCTGCTTAGATATTCCCTTCAAAGGGAACCAAACTCTCTGCTTGGGAAGTTTCACTGCTTCCCACTATGAGAAGTACCAGGAACTCAGCAATGCATTGAAAGTTACCCGTGCAAGTGAAAAATGAAAATATAAAGAGTCTCACCAAGTCGGTACTGAGCCACTCCTCAATGTCATCCATGACAGAGGACTGTGCAACAGGGATCTAGGGAGTGCAGCGAGAGAACAGCAAGGCAGGCAAAAACCAAAACACATCCACAATCATGGCCACAGAGCGATGGAAAACACCAGAAATAAGATTAAAAACAAAACAAAAACAAAGATGTAAGATGTGCTGGAAAAAAAAAAAGGGCAACAAAATATAAATGGCATTTCAAATAAAGAAACAACTTGGAAAGGAAATTATGAACAACAAGGCTAAAAACACAAGAGAAAGATTATAGGGAATGACATGACTGGATGCCAGTGTAAGACGAGTAACTTCTCGACCACATATTAAAACCATCAAGATGGACTGATGATTCTAATCTTGATCGTGAAATGCTTTCAAGGGTAGAATACTGGATATCAGTTAGGTTTTGAAATGTTAAATTTACACCTTTTGTTGTTTTGTTTTTTTTTTTAATGGGTATTAGCCACAGTGAAGGGTTAGAAAAAAGAGGGGCTCAAAGTCTTCAAGCAACACTCCTATGAAAACAATTTGGTTTTCCCTGCAGGTGGAGAAGACAGAGCCAAGGGTACAGTCATGTTTCCTCCCAGATCGTCCTCCCACAACACCACCGAACCCTGGCAAGCCTTGGCACAAGGATTTAAAGCAAAATTGTCCCAGCTCCCAGTTCCCACTCCTCTGCCAAAGGTGACCCTCGGCAGCAGAGCCCAACGTGTGCCAGTGCAAAGTGCGGAGTCCCAAAGGTGAGGGAGGAGGAGGATGGGGCAGAGGAGGAGAGCAGAGCACCAAAGCTGCAGCAGGGCTCTCCAGAGCAGCTCAGGCTCCAGGGATAGTTTAACACTCAGGCATGGAAGGTTTGCCTCTGCCCCTGCAGTGGAATTGGTCACGATACCAATGTGATTGCAACAGGCAGCGGCAGCTGAAGGGCAGCGATTTCACACAGTGCTAAGGGTAACTGGGTCAGCAAAGGGAAATTACTGAGTATTAGGTGTAGAATTTCCTGACTTAACTACACTGCTTAAATACAACAGGGGCCTGCCGAGGTAAACAGGAAAACACCACAATAGATCTGGTAAGGACAACCTGAAGAATAGTTGGAAAACAATGTCAGACATGCAAGTTTCAGGCCAGGACACAGCAGCCAAGCAGCAGGGCTGGCAGGGAGACCTGGCACTGTTAGAGGGACTCTTCCTAGGCAGAAAAGCTGTCAGGGGTTCTCCACAGCTTTGTCTGAAACCTCTCACAGGAATCACCCTCCCTGGAAGTGATAAAAAGTCCTGTGGATGTGGTGCTTACGGACATGGCTTAGTTGTGGCCTTGGCAGTGGTGCGTTAATGGTTGGACTTGATGGTCTTGGAGGTCTTTTCAAACCTTCATGACTCTGTGATTCAATAAGAAGAGCTGGAACAGGCTCTGAAGATGCATTTCCTGGGAAATGTAGTTTTCTCAGGCACTTCTAACAGAGGAAGACAGACAGATGCTGGATCACAGAGGCTGAAGTTGTTTAGCAAAGCTCCTCAGGAATTTTTTCACAGAATCAAGTGTCCCTTTGTACTGAGGAGGTCAGTTAAGCCCTTGCTTGAGGTGAGGTGTGCTAAAGTGGGTTAGTTGTATCAAAGAACTGGAAATAAAGAACTCAATCCAAAGAGCAGCACCAGGGAGGTGGCTGGGCTCTGACTTTACAGGTTGCTGGACAAAGTGACAGTTCCCGGGGTCAGAGGTACAAGGTGTCATTTTGCTTCCAGAGAATTCATAAAGATCCTAAACAGAAAATAAATTCCTGCAGTTTCCTTTGGAATGGGCCAGATTTAGGATAACTGCCCCTTTCTGATTTCCTGAATCATGCACACACAATGCTATCACAGTGAGCTGAGGCTGCTGTGAGCTGGCCCAGACAGCCACTCACAAGGGAAGAGCTCTGTGGCACCTTCCAACACATTCCTTCCCAAGGACAAGAAGGATCTTATAGAACTGTCTCCTTGGTTTAACAGCTTTATAAAATACTGGCTTCAGAGATATAAAATAATGAATTTATTCAGCCTACACCAATCTAAAACCTACTGCAGAAGTTGCACTGCTGCCTCCTTCCTGTGTTGCTAAACCTGCATTTAGTAGGTAACACTGTGGAGGGTGCAGTCTCACAGGTGTTGGTTGGTTTGCAGCTCAGAAAGGTGCTTATGTTTCTCTAAGGATATGAAAATGTGCCTGGAAGGGAGGAGAAAAATAGCTGGTTTATTTTTCCTTTTCTGTGAATAAAATTCACAGGAACACAGTGCCTTAAGGGGCTCCAAGAGAGCTGGAGAGGGATTTTGGATAAGGGCCTGGAGTTACAGGACAGGGGAGAATGGCTTTAGGCTGAAAGAGGGTAGATTTAGATTAGATATTAGGAAGACATTATTCCCTTTGAGGGTGGTGAGGCACTGGTATGAGTTGCCAGAGAAGCTGTGGCTGCCTCATCCCTGGAAGTGTCCAAGGCCAGGGCTTGGAGCAACCTGGGACAGTGGAAGGTGTCCCTGCCCACGGCAGGGGGTTGGAATGAGATGCTCTTTTTTTCCAACCCAAACCATTCCAGGATTTTATGATTTTATGAATATAAGAGCAGCTGTTCTAAAAAGTGTGGCAGTACTGTGTCCCTGTATTAGAAGGAACAGCAGCTCAAGTCTTGATTATCTTGAAAACATGACAGATGACTGATCAAGTACTGAATTCCTGAGAATCACAGGACCCTTGAATTTGCAGAAGTCCTCGAAGAACAGCTGAGCAGCACAAGAGTTTGTTCTGTGGTGTTTCGTAAGAATTTTTAAAAAAGAAAGAAAAAAAAGGAATTCTACTTTCAGCTAGAGCTACTTATAACAAACAAACAAAGCTCTCAGAAGCGCAAGAGCACTTCTGGCAGAGAAGCAGACAAAGCTGTAAGATAAACATCTGAGTGTGTCAGCCGTTTGCTATTCAGCACTGACCTTTCAAAAAGCTTCCCCTGTCTCCCAGCACACCTACAGAAGTGCTGAGGGTTCCTATCTATTGCTCCTTCCATGCTCCAACTTCCAGTTTACTTTCCTCAGACTCTGAGCCCCATTTCCTCATAAAGCATGGGCTACATGTGTCAGGTTTAATTTGTTCAAGAATAAAGAGGGAGGAAACTCTCAAAGAGCAACTGGAAGTTTTAAAGTATTTCAGTGATAACATTGTACCATTTACGTTTCATTTTAAACTGACCACACAGAGAAGTTCAATTTTTGCCAGTCAGTTGGGTACTTGGCAAGTCTTCCCCTTTCAGAAACCCTGAACTGAAAAATATGCAGGGGAATTTTGTTAAAACTAATCCCTAAATCAGAAGCAATGTAAAAATAAATTAACTAGATTACACATTAAAAAAAATACAACAGTTTCTGGGAACAAGCAGCAGTGGCAGCCACAGACTACATGGAAAAAACTCTGGAATGGGACACTGTCTTGTTAATACTTTGATTATGCAAACTTCCATGGTCTAGTGAAGCTCTCAGTCTTGGCAGGAAAGCTCCCCAGATAGTCAGTGCTGGCTGCAAGAGCTGTTCGTACAAAGATACTATGATTTTAGGTTTTTTTAAGTCTATACTCAAAGTAAATGGAAATTAAGTCGCAAAATATTTTGGGTACTTTAAGTAACTGGCTTTAATTAAAAGTTGTGCTGATTGTTTAAATTCCTTTTTTATTGAGCCTTTGGAAAATCCTACAAATGGGATCATCTCAACAGTCCTGAAAGGGAAATGGAAAAGGAGGGCTGGGAGAACAAAAGTGAGTGTTCAATCCCACAAAACCCAGAGGAACCTGGAATTCGAGTTCCTACTTATCTAAGTTAGATTGTGTTGATGTTCTCACTAGCAATCAAAAGCCAAAGAGTATTGCCAATATATTTCCTCAGAAGTCATAAAATCCAATATTCTACCCTTAAAAAGACAGTTTAAGGTTATTATTATCACATTTTATTTCTATTAAAAATGATCCCACTGGAAAAAAAGCAGGTATGAAATGACAATTCAGATCTCTAGGTGAGCTCATTAATGTTTTTAAAATGTTTAACAAGGTTTATGCTAATTGTTGCTAGACTACTGCCTTGTAATAGCTTAGTTAATTCCACTTCTTTCTAGATGTTTAACAAAGCTGACATCAGTTCCTGGTTAGTTGCTACTCACTCCCCTTTGTTGGTTAACAGTCGTAAAGTTTGTCATTCCTACAGCAGCACTAGGAGCACACTAGCAGGCTACTCCAGCTTACTACTACAGCCTTACCATCTATTTAAAGCTGTTGTGATCTTGAAATAGCTCCTTGGCCTCAATGTCAGAACAGGCTTGGCTTCACGTGTAAGGATTAAATTAACTCCTTGATTACCCATAACCGTGTTTATGCATTGCACGGCCGGGGCAGGCAGGAGCTCGGGTGCAGCGTGTTCCCCAACAGAGCCTGTTGTGCCCGTACAACAACCAGCCCATCTGGATCTGACAGGCGTGCCCAGACAGTGCCAGCCCTCACTGGCACAGGGGATTGGGGTGTCCTTGCACAGTGCTCTGAAAAACACCACGGCTGGGCAGGTAAGGAGACGCCCCCCCCACCGTGGTCTTTGGCTAAGGGAAAGCACCTGCTTGCCTTCAACAGGGAGAGGGGTCCCACCACACGGAAGAAATGAGATCTTCTCGTGTCTGTTTTTTGGCTTATCCACAGTCCAAGCACTTCAGTCTTCAAGAAGATGATGTTATTCAACAGGCTCACGTTACCCAAGTAATTTCCACATCTCAGATCCTATCTCTCTCTTGAAGGCACATAGCGGCACCCCACTTGGTTACTAATTAACAGAGGTTTCATTTAATCTTTACTCATCTATCTTCCCTACCAAGAGGGCTCTCCTCGCTAGCCAGGCATGCTGCTGGTGGTCAAGATAGAATGCTGAGTGGTGTTCGTATCACTTTCAGTGAATTCTGGTTCAGTTTCACCCTTCCCCTGCCACTGTCCCAATTAATGTCCTGACACGGTGGCTTAAGCAACACCTACTTCTCACTTTCATAACAAATAACCCATCTGGCATGTGAGTGGGTTGACAGATTATTCTGAGAAAGGAATGTATTAATACAAATCTCAATAGCTGTCTAATCTCATGAGAAGGGAACCAAGACTACCTGCACTAAAACGTGGCTTTGTGGTAAAGTCTGTGCCTAATTGCTGCTGATACAGGCTCCTCTGTGAGACCTGCATGACAAAACCCTGACCTCACACTGCAGACAGATCTGTCACTGGAACAGCTCACCTCCCATCCCTCAGTCGTATAAAAACCAGAAACATTTTCTGCCACTATAATTTTGTCTACGTTACTTTTGTAGGTAAAGCTGGGATGGACAAAGGTGTGGCTTGTGTCTGTCTCCATGGTTCTGGCATCACCTCAATGGCAGAACTGAACCACAGGTTAACCTGAAACAATAACAACACTGCCAAATTCACTGGGAGAGGAGGCCAGAGACTGCAAAGGTGTGTGGTGAACTGGGATGCACAGAAATGGCATGGGAAGGACTCAACCCAAAGCTGAAATGTATCACAATTTGGACAGAACATCAGGTCGTGAGGGATGTGAGAACCACTCTGGCAGGTGGAGAATTCCCTTTGAGTGGTCTCAGTGTTGTACAGGCACAGGGAACAGCAGCGTCAGCTCACCCCTCTCCTCCTCATCAAAGTCCCCACAGAGTGGGCACACCAAATTCATACCTGGGATTCTAATTACCCACTGGCATTGTAAATGCTACAGGTCATATTAACAAATACTGTTAAGAACTACAGCCAGTTAAGAGAGGAACGGAGTTAATGATTAGTTTAGTTTTATTTTAGGTATTTCTCTCTCGTATTTAGCATACAAACAAGGTGACAGGTTTGTAAGAGCAGTGACTGGTTGGACAGCCAGGCCCCCTTCCCTCCCCAAATCCATATGCCTCCATGAATGCTGCAGTATCCTTTTTCCAGACTGAATAACCACAAGCCAATGAAGGAATATGCTGTTTGCTTTTTTAATAAAGCAGTGGTGTGAGTGGTGTAAACAGCAGGGGTGCTGATTTCATGCTTCCCCGCTCTTGTAAACAGTGGAAAGGCAAAGAAGAGGAACTAACTCAATCACTGGATTATTCATTATGGATGAACATCTAACAGTGGCACAGCACATCCCTGGCTGCAACAGAGCCACCGAACAGCGAGAGCCTCCCTGAGCCACAGTCAACAGTGTCAGAGGCAAAGCTGATACTGCTGCTCATTTTACAGCTTTTCACTCTCACCTTTTGAGCTGTGGGTGTCTGACAGTACCAAAATGACACTCTGGCTTCCCAGGAACGGGTACCCACAGTGGGCTTATCCACGTGTGTGAGCAGGCATGGAGCTGATTTTGGGCAGGCAGATACAACACCTGTCCCATCACTGGGTGTGCACCAGCCATGCAAACTTCTGCTAAATTTCCAAGCTGGTCCTGAGAAATAATCTGGATTAGCCCTAAATCCATAAGAATAAATGGAAGTGTTTCACAGAATAGATATTGCACACTCTGGATTTTCTAAACTTTAAACTTTCTGGGATGTTTCTCTTTTTAAGCACTGGGCAGCTTAGTCTGGGACATTCAGGGCTCCCTCTGGAGTGAGACATTCCTGCTCCGTGGGTTTCCTGGTGCCCAGCCCCACACACTGCACTGCCAGCACACCCCAGAGCAAAGGGAATTCTCCCTGCACCTCTCTGAACTCAGCTGCAGCCAAGGACTGTCTCAGGAGGATTTTCTACAGTTAGGTCACATTATTGGTACTAATCTCAAACACTTAAAGTGATGGATTACATAGTCCAAAAAAAATGGTCTTAGAACTTGGCTTTAAGGCATAGCTGAGGCTATTTTTTTCCTTCCTCTGGCTTCTGCACCTAAAGCAGGCTTTGAACTTCTCTCTGCAAGCACACTGATGAAGGACAACTTCAAACAAGGTCAGAATCTGCACAGGTTCAGTGATCTTCAGAAGCCTGATTTTATCAAGGCACTGGCATCACCAGACATAGGAATTAAATCCTTAAAGCTAGAAACACTATTGTACCTTTTGGAGTCTGATTCCTAATGCCAATGAGGTTGAAGATGACAATCTGGGTAGCAGTTCTCCCATTCCCTTCCTTGCATAAAGAATGATCCCTACATCACTCAGTTCAACTCCATATGATCCTACGACTTCCCCATGTTTATTCTAGACCATGAAGCTAAGCACTACCAGAAAAGGCTGCTTTAAAGACAGATAGCAAGTGTCCTCTTTATGAATAAGATCCATGAGACTTGTGTTTATCCCTCGAAAAGTGGATACTGCATAAATAAATCAAGACAGTAGAAGGAACCAACTGGATCCCCAGGCCTCTTCTGAAGGTGACATGGGATCCTACAAATGATTCAGTTGTTTACAGGTCTTTGTGCTGTATAAACCAGAAATTGGTGCAAATCTTTCCCTTTGCCTCAGGTAATGATGCAGGTGGGAAATAAACTCCTTGTACTGTCCGATTTCAAGCGGTTCAATAGGGCAGGACAAGAGGTGAACAGAGGATGGTTATTCTAGGTCAGGGACTGGGGTGGGCAGTAGGAATCGCTTCACTGGTGAAGTCCTCACCATTCCTTGTGTAATTAGCCACTTGTCTATGGGCTCCATGTCTGAGTTCCCACCTTTACCTCTCCTCTGTGTTGAGAACAGAAAGGTCCATAAAGAGAGAAACCACAGCAACAACCCATGATAAAGTAATAAAACAGTTAAAAAATTCACATACACAGACACACACATACACACATAGAGTTGCCTACAGCAGCTTCTGGCAGCAGCTGTGTCCCCCTCTGCCTGTCAGCTCTGTCCATGGGGGGACAGACCTCACCCAGAATTCTGCACTTCCTACAGACAGTTCACAGCGTTTTAGCACTCCCTTCATGATGTCCTTAAAAATAAAAATAATAATAAAAGAAACCAATCACTGGCTAGTAGTGAGGCTGATGTTTGTCATCTTCTTAGCAGAAGGGAAAGTGAGGCTGTACAAGCTACTGCAGTCAGTCAGACTGCACTGACAACTGTTGTGTCACAGTCTGTGGAGTGCCCCTTGTTTAGGAAGCTGTGGCTTGCAGCACACCCTGCTCATGTCCTTGACCTCAGCAGACAGACTGTGCCCCACACAGACAGCACAGCAGCTCTGCCACGGTGTTGAGGGGAGGGGAAGTCAGGGCAGTTTGCTGCAGTGTCCTGGCAGCCTTTCAAACTGCCCCTCTTGAAAAGCGCAGAGGTTAAAGGACTGCTGATGCATCCAGCTCCCCTGAGCAGGCTGCAGACTGCATGGCACAGCACCACAAACACTCTGAGATGGTTTCTTGTCCTTCAGCATCTCCTCCTTGAGCCAGGGTGGGATGCAGAGTCATCTCCAGCCCTGGAGGGGCTTTCTTAGGCTCGGCAGAGTGCAGTGGCTCCAGCCCAGAACTGGGTGAGCTCAGCAGAGAGCCACTGGTGTGTTATGTGCATTCACAGCACACACGGGACACCTCTCCTGTCCCCATTAACACAGGTAATGGAGAATCAGCTGCAATCTTTTATGTCTCATTTTCTGAGGAAAAAAAAACAAAAGGGGAAAATCATTCCAATTTCATCTACTCTCTGTGTAACACCAGAGAATTGTTTCTTGGACACCTCTCCTCCCAGTTGTGATCATGCAACAACTCTGTGGCAACAAAAGCAATTCCCAACATGGAAAAGCAATATTAAGAAAACAGTATATTTTTAGCTCATCTTGTTTCCAGCTGCTAAATCACATTAAAAGACAGCTAATGCCACGTGATCAGCCTCCTCTCTGCAGACCATTCTGAGAATGACTACATTAGAAATGTCGGATGTGCTGAGTTCTACCACTGGACAACTGTGCTGGAACGAGACATGTGTGAAGAATGTGTTGCAATGCTTTTGGCTCCTCCCCAGAGCTGTTCTTAAATTAGCTCTACCCAAATTAAAGCCTGTCTTTTCGTTTACTGAGCGCTGCCAGTTTTTTGCTACACATGCTGGGGCTGGTAACTTTAGGAGAGTTTAATTTTTATTTCCTTTAAGAAGAGACACCCACAAGCCTCACAACAGTTGAGAAAAATTGTTTACCAATTGCAGAGCGACTGCATTTCAAAACAAGCTCTTCTGATTACATGATACAGTCTCCAGGACCTTTGAAAAGAAGCTGAGAGTCTCAACAACATCTCAGAGCCCCAAGTTCCACAACCCATAAGGCATTTACCCCCAAAAACTTTGACCCCCAGATGAGCTTAGTCACAGCCCTTTGAACTAACAACACTTGGGGCAGAGCAGCAGCTCTGCTGGTGTGAATGACACGTTGTGCTGGTGCCTAAAGCAGAACCGGCTGGGAACAAAAGTGTTAATAAATAAAGACATGACCCTGAGGCCACTGAGGGAATACAGCCCCCTTGACCAGCTAAACGCAAGCCCTTTGCATTTGGTTAGCCAGGAACAAAAAGCAAAATCTCAAATCCTTCCCCAGGTCCTGCCAATAAGAGCTCAATGATATTGGAGGTTTGGGGTGTCACACTGGATTCAGGAATTCCTGTGAAGGAATATTTCTGCCTCCTCATACTTCCTCCTTTCCCTCAGTACTGCTGCCATGAGTTTTTGTGGGGCTCAGCTCCAGTTGGTCACAGGGCTGACCTGGATTATAAATTACCCTTTGTGCAGGAGGACAGGGACAGGAAGAAGCAGGTATGTTTGTGGGGTGGGGAATGCTCTGTAAGAGCTGAGGCCCTGCTCCCACTCAACAATGGCCTGGGCAGGCAGGCAGCTGTGATCTGACCCCAGCTGGCTCCCAGCACAAATTCTCCCTGGCTTGGAGCACAAGCTGCCAGGCATGCCAGCTGCCCAGAGCACTCCCACTTCATGTCATGAAAGAGCCAGGGTGGGATCAGCCAAGGCATGGGGAGGCAATTCTCCCTGGTGAGAGGCATGTGCAGGCTGCATTGGCTCTCCCATGCTATGCTGGCTCTGCCGTGCTCCCTAGTGGTCATCACCAGCCCAAAATTGGACTGGAAAAGGCTCTGAACTTGCTCCGTCCTCTAAAAACTTACACACAGCTGCATACAAAAGAGCAGCACAGTTTTAAAAAGCAGGGTTGTAGAAAGGGGTCAAGGGATGATCTGAAAGCTCCTTCACTTCTGCCTTCACTGAGGGATATAGACAAAGCTGACCAAGCTCTCTCCCCCATGTTTTTAGTGTCAGCTGCTGTGAGGTGACAGCACATGGGGCTCTTCTGCCCACACAGGAGAGCAGGAGCCTGCCCTGGGCAGACAGAACAGGCTGCAAGCGAGGGCAGTCATGGCAAAGAATGTGAAGCATTAAAGGCAAAGAATGTGAAGCATTAAAAGTCTGCATCATTTCTGTCCCTGTAACTTGCTCATGTATCCATGCACTTAGAGCAAAGTCTAGTAGACTAAGACTTTCATAAGCAAAACCAAACCAAGCCAATGCACATCAGTGTTCACAGGACATTTCCCATTTAATTCTTCTCAGCGGTGACTCCAGCCAAAGAGCTGGACACCCCCCAGACAAGCTGCAAGGACACAGGAGAATTTACCCACTATGATTCTGAAATCTTTTAGACTGGAGAGCTAAGCAGCAACTCTTTAGAGATCATTATTGAGCAAGTACTTGCTCCCAGATATCAATTTCAAAATAGCCATTACTACCACGTTGCTGGAATACAGAATGAGAAGCTGGGTCAAAGCAGCCACCCACAGCTTGGATTCCATGCAGATAACAAAACACAGAGCCATGACCTACCCCTCCCGTGTTCTGTTTCCGAACATCCAGGGCAGATGCCAGTCCTTTGACAGCCTGTGGGTCCTCGTACGTCACACTGAAAAAAAAGGAACAAACCACAGAACTAGAAGGAAGTCCAGCAGTCACCCATGAGCAATCATGGAATCACAGGAAGGCCTGGACTGGAAGGGATGTTAAAAAGATCCTCTCATTCCACTCCCAGCCACGGGCAGGGACCCCTTTCACTATCCCAGGTTGCTCCAAGCCCCATCCCACCTGGCCTTGGACAATTCCAGGGATGGGGCACCCACAGCTTCTCTGGGCAACCTGTGCCAGTGCTTTACCAACCTCACAAGGAAGAATTTCTTCCCAATATTCAATCTAACCCTACTCTCTTTCAGTTTGAAGCCGTTCCCCCTTGTCCTGTCACTTCAGACCCTTGTAAAGGGCTCCCTTCAGGTGCTGGAATTAGGTCACCCCAATCCCTTCTCTTTTCCAGGCTGAACAATCCCAATTCTCCGAGCCTTTTCTCAAAGGAGAATGGTACTCTGGATACCCTGATTTACTCCCCTGGGAACCAGAAAGCACATTCTTTTTCTTAACAAGACCTGAAGGGTGCTGTGTGTACCCCAAGAAGAGGAGCGTGCTCTGTACAAAGACCACCCATCAGCTTTGGAAAGCACCTTGAAGCAAAGAGAGTAAGATCAGCATTATGAAAGGCAAGCAAACAGGTCATGAGGCACCCTAAGCATGTCCAAGGGCAAGTGGGTGACTGTGAAAAGAGGCTTGATTGCAGATTATGTTTAACAAAGATTTGGAGATGACATCTGGAAGCCTGACCTTGATGTGTGCATGGGGGAGAGGCAGAGCAAGACTCGGAGAGAGATGAAATTATGCAACTGCAGTGAAGCAGACAAAGAAATGCACTATTTACAGAGCTGTTAAAAGCTTCTTAAATTGCAATGCAAAAGGGACACATAGCAGTCAGGTGACAGAGGCAGCAGCACCATCTTGCAGAGCACAGTGGTGAACCATGAACTGCAGCAGACACAAACACGTGCCCATAAATCAGCTCCTGGGAGGGGCTGCCTGAGCAGGGGGAGCCCTCTCTCCTCCTCCTGCTGGCTTCTCCCAAGCTGTGAGCACAGCACCCAGAGCTCTCACACCCAGAGTTGTCACCTACACACCACAGCAAGTCACACTCGTGCCTCTCCTCCTCCCTGCTGCTCCGTTTATACAGTGCACAATCCAAGGAAGATAGAGCAATCCTCCCTTATGGAATCATGGATGATCTGTGCTCCTTGTTCCATTAGGTACGGTGTGGGAAGAGTAGTTTTGTGCTTCATTTAGCACAAGAGACAGAGGGACCTCGATTAGATCTCTCCTGCAATGCATCTCCTTTCTAGCTGTACATTAAGGCTTGTCAGCCCAAAATTTCCAGTGGTGGCAAATCCCTCTACATCAGAGCATTTCTTCTCAGCACTGATACCACAGCTGAGACAGTACCAATAGCTATATTGATAAGTGCAAATAAAAGAGGCAAATAAATTTGTTGGCTCAAGTTTTCTAAATTTTTGATAAATTATTTAACAGCATTTCTTAGCTTGAGGCAAGATATTGATGATGTTCTGACTGCTGGTAGCCACTACTTCCACTAAAATCTGAAGCTAGGAGGCAAGAAATAATATATGAAAGAAAAATACCTGAGTGTGTCTTTTATTGAATATCACTTGACAGGGATCAAAGGATTTCTTAGTAAGTGCATAGATTATTTTACATTAAAATAATTTGACTTACTAAATGCCCTTGAAAGTGCCAGATTTGCAGCTCTAGAGATGCAAGCCCTTTGCATATAAACAAATTAGGGGTAGCATGGAGCCAGGCAAGGTACACTGCCTTGACAGCCTGTGAGAGTCTGACTGGGGCCAAAAGGAGAATTAACTGGATGGTAATTCTGTTTCCAAGCCTTTGATGACAGTAATTCAGACACCAAAGCACATCCATGACCTTCAGGTGAAGGACCCTTCTGTTCCTGTATCTCAAACATGGGTGGATGGGATGACAGGCCTTTAGGAGAAGGCAGAAGTACAGGCAAGCACACTTCCAAGTTTCCAGTGAGCTCATTAACTTAGACAGTCAGCACTCAGCCACCTTGCTCTGTCCAGCAGCAGGAACTTCTCCACTTGCTCATATTAATAACAACCAAAAGGATAGGGATTGGATTAAAAGCACAAAAACATACACCAAAACCCAAAACTACTTTTTCAGTCTGAAGCCAAGAAGTTTCAGATTTATGCTCTCAGAAAACAGCAATGCCATGACTCAGTGCTAAAGACAAACTCCAACTTACTTCTTTCGCTGCTCAGCCAAGGAGCTGCCTCTTGTCTGTGCAAACATGTCAAAGTCATCACGAGGATTACTGTGCTGGAGGGAGCTGAGTGTGCCACTGACACTGTTTGTGCCCAAGTCTGCAACCAGAGGAGAAAAAAAAACAATCCAGTGAAATACCAAACCATATGCAAACATCATCATCATTAATAGCTCCAGTACTGAGGACAGTGTTGCTCAAAAAAGGCTGGAGGATGCTAATCATGTGTTCTTGAAAGAAAAATGTAGAGATTGTCTAATTCATCCTGGAAGCACCACTCCGTAAGCGGTCCTCAGCAAAAAGCCAGCATTTGGGAATTGGTGTGAACTTACTGCTAATATCCTGAAATCTTTACTGGTCACTAATAGTCCAGAATCTTGGGCAGGGACAGTAGTTTTCTCCACAATGTTTTCTCTCAGTTATTGACTGGAAAACCAACACTTTCAAAAGAAGGGATATGCTATTGGTGCATTACTGAAAGAGGTGGAGAACCTTCAGTCAAACCCAGTGATCCAATCACACAATCTTTGGTTTGATTGAATGTAAACTACCTAAGAGTTTCATAAAACATTTCACCCAAATGTAGAAGGGGAATATATTATTTGTAGAAGGGGAATCAAGAACATTCACCAGGCTGATTTCACAGAGAACTATAACTAAGCAGAAATAGAAGTAGTAGCACAAGTTCTACCATGAACAACAACCTGCACCCTCTCTATCAGTCTTCCCTCTGATTAATAAATCCCTCTCTTTGTGCCAGGCTGGTTCTCAAGTGCAGATTGCCACAATGCAGGAGACTGGGAATGCCTTCTAATCTTCCTGTAACCCACATACCCAAACTTTTCAGAGGCCACATGGCAACATTAATAGGTAGTGGAGATCATGACCAAGATCAGGCACTCACCAAGCCCTGCAAGCTGTGAAGAAAGTGAGGTTGGAGGTGCTGAGTTTCCGACCATTGGGCTCACTACAGCTGGAGAGCCAGGACCCAAATCTATTAAATTATCTTCTGTCACCTCATTCAGCACCTGTCAGGACAAGAAACACATAAGTTACACGTGCCAGAAATTTCTTCTTGAAGTACAACTTTAAACATCACAATTTTCCACATTAGGTATAAACTGTTCTCAGAAACAAAACTTCTTTGTTGTGACTAAAGTGTCAATACAGAGTCTTTGCTGAAGTTTGCATCACACTGCAGGTGAAGTGGTAAAGCAAAGTAAACAGAGGAAATGGTTATGAATGCAGAATAGAAAATGTAATAGAAGTAGAGATTCATCATGAACTCAGACCTTGAACACTATAAAACAGCTATGAAAGAGTCTTCATTTAAAGAATAATTAGAACTCTTCAGCTTGGGAAGGGGCTGCTTAAATAGGAGATGAGAGTGGTTCATAAAATGATGAATGGCATGAAGAAAATTAACCTGAACACTGGCATTGTAAGACACAGTGTTGAACAATTAGGTGAAGCAAACAAAAATCACTAAGTGACTTGATCAAATGTAAACAAAATATTTGTTATATATAAATGCAAAATAAATATGTAGAAATGTATAGTGAAACTGTGGAACTTATTGCTTAAGGACACTGTGAACTCCTAAAGTCCACACAGACTCAAAAGCAATCAAAAATGTTAATAAAGGAATGAAAGTCCATCAAGGATTGTAAACAGAGAGATGTTTTAGTGTGAAGTAACTTCCTGAGCTGAAATTTGTCTCTTGGGGTTTGCCACACTTTTACTTCTCCTGGCATCCACCACTAGCCACTACAGGCAGGACACAGGGCTGGACAGGTAAAAGGTGTGATACTACTGATTGTACCACAGTTGGTATGAGAGAATCAATGGAGTGAGGTACTTACTCCATTGCTGGCGTTCTGTGTTGAGCGACCTGATCTGTATCGTTCAAATCTGTTTAAAAAAAAAATAAAAACAAATCAAAACCCAACATGGATTATCAATGCCACCAATAAACAATAAAATACAGGAGTTAATAACCAAGCCGTAACATGCTTGCCACTGAACTAAGTTTTCTCAGGCTCAAAAGGGAAGCCTGAAAGCTTTAACTCCAAGCCAGGACAAAGGGAGGATTGCTGAGAAGTTACACTCTTGGCAAAGGTGGATTTTAAGTTGACTAATCTGATCTTACAGCACAAACATGCCTGAAAAACACTGTAGGATTTGTCTTTTGGTTCAGGGGTTTTTTTAATCATTAAGTGCTTTGTGACAGACTGTTGTGTGAGCCAAGGGACAGGAGGAACTGCAGCAAGATAGATGCTCACAGCTCAACAAGCCAAGCACTGCAGCTCCTGTCACTCCCACTTACCAGCTCCCTCTTGCTGCAATAATGTAAATGAGGAGCCATATGTGTGTGGCACAGCCCAACCCATGTGGCACTAGGGACAATGAACAGCAGATTCACTGCTTAAAACATCCTGAGTTGACTCAAAGAGGGTCAGAGTCTATGCTGAAATAAGTTGGTACTTTCCAACAAGGAAAAGTAATCATGTTGGATAAAACCTTTCTATTTCTAAGGGGAAGAAGTCTGGTTAGTCAAGCTCTGGTCTCTACTCAGTGCATCTGGGGCCACAAACCTAAACCCAGCTTTCATAAAAGTCTTCAAAGCAAGGCTGGATGGAACTTTGAGCAACCTGGTCTAGTGAAAGGTGTCCCCACCCATGGCAGGGGGGTGGGATTAGATGAGTTTTGAGGTTCCTTCCAACCCAAACCATTCTGTGGTTCTAAGAACTCAAAACAGCAGGGGAGCTACCTGATCCTATGGCCTGTCTGAGGCCAATCTGATCTCCTTCCTTACCAAGGAAAGGCACCATGATTTCCTGGAGATTTTCAAAGTAGTTTCAGAAGTAATCTCTCTTTTCAGCAAAAAGCCCATAATATTCATATAATCCTCTGGGTTTTCTCCCAGATGGACAAAATACAACAGGGAATGTCAAGGAAACAAAAATGTTTTCTTAATGTAACAGAGGGAAATGTGGACTTAAAAGGCAGCAAAACCAAATTCAGGCCCAAATTTCAATTTTAGGAAACTGTGGGTGTTTGCTATTACCAGATCCCTTTGCTGGAAACCTAAGACACCTCCCACCTCATTTCTCACCAAAAGGCTTCTGTTCATTTACATCCCAAGGCTTCACAGCGAAGGCCAGAGCTCCTGCTTGAGTCACTGACAGAGCCTGGTCCCTGTGCTAGAAATCAGCATGATGGATGTGGAGCTTTTGGAATAGCAGAGGAGGAACTGGAATTTATTGAATGCTCAGACCAGTGCAGCTATTCCACCACAAATGCCTTGCTAACATCACTCAGCTTTCATGAATAATAACTACAAACACATCAGCCACAGTCAGCAAAGTCGCAGATGGGGGGAAATAGAAAAAATATTAAGGGTGACCAGACTAAACCTAAGTGATTGTCACACTCTGCCACTTGTAGAATCCTGCTTGTGCATGAAACACACACCATTTCACACAAAAAGCTAGCGTTTGTTTCAAAGTTTGCCCCATCTCCTCTGAACGACGAAATCAAAGGCAAAATCGAGGGCACCGAGTCGTCTTTGCAGCCTTTGCCGTGACAGCACAAATTCACAGATCTAGAGTCTAATTTATTTTTAAAGGCTTGAGAAACAAAGCCATGTGCTAAGAGCAAGGAACAAAGGGTACTCTTTAGTGCCTTGCTCCCCAGGCCTGTCATTAAGGGGAAGATTAAACTTTCTCAAGACTGCGGCATCACGTGTCACCTCCTGCAGCAGATGTGCCTGACAGCGCCTTTGTCTGACATGTCGAAAGTCCTGTGCCCCAAGTTCTGTCCCCGGGGATGATTCCTGCAGACCAGCTCTTCAAAACATTAGCCCTGCACAAGACAGGCTTTTTTTCTTTTTCAAGATTTTAAGTGTTACTTAAAAACAAACCCTTTGCATGCAGCATGCTCCCGCCCACCTCAGGCAGCTCCCCATGCACCAGCACTGGGGCTGGAGAGCTCGGAGATCAGAGGGCAGAGAGAGCTCAAGGGAGCCTCCCTAAGTCAGGAAGCAGCACAGAGATTTGTGCAGAGCCCAGGCTAGCAGGGGAACTTGTGACTGCGGTGCTATTTTTGGTCCCAAGTCCCTACACCTGTACAGCCCTGCACAACAGGGACTTGCAGACTCAAGCCTCTGAGTCCAGAGCGTTTTCACAAGGTTGCCTTGCATTTTATGGATATGCCCCACAAAAATTCAGTGCACAGTACAAAAAAAAAATGATCACAGGATTAAAAGAATCAACTGAAACAGGAATGTTACCATAAAAGGCCATAAAAACACTGTGTAAATGGTTCCTGTGGTTTGGTTCTCTGCATCATGTTGGACCCTTGGCCCAGATGGCCCAATTTCACCAACTGACCTATTTTATTCTTAAGTGAAAACCCTGAATGAATGTAAATGGTTGCTGGGAGAGGTGCCCCACCTTTCATATCGGAGGAAGACGTTATTTAAATCATCATTCACGTGCAGCAGCTCCTCTGTGACTTCTTCATTGGACACTCGTGAGATAAGCTCCACAATTCTCTGCTGCATGGCTCTGCAGGTTCGGTTCAGTTCCTAGGAGGAATGCATTGTGCACACACAGTCTGATAAGCAACAAGCAATAAGTAGATTTAGTTGAGCTCTGTTCACAGCCAAACATATCCCCCAGCTGAGAAACACTAAGACAAGTTTATCTTTGCATGATTAAATGTCAACCAAAAGCACATCTAATCAAACGCCCTTCAAGAGTTGATGGCATAAAAACCTTGAGAGCCTATTCACAATTCAACTTCCTGATTCTTCTTTAAATCTGAGCACTTCAGAAAATAAATATCTGTATTTTAGTCATCTGTGTTAAGAATAAAACATGTTAATAGAACAGCTTCCCAGAAGACAGGAAAGAAAACTTTCAAGGAAAGTTCAATCTGCTCTTTTAGGCAATATCATCCTTAAAAACTAAATGATGTGGATGGTGGAACATGTAGGGGGAAAAAAGGTTCATCAGGGCTACCACAAGTAGTAAGTCTGTGCTAGGATGAGAAGTGTTGGGGACACAGAACTTACCAACTACAGAGAACATGAGGGTAAAGACCAAGCAAGGAGCAGGAGCATGAAAAGGGGGGTGCTCCACACACCACCCAGCACTGAGACACACAGAAATGTTCCCTTCCATTGAACAAGTGCACAGATAAGAGACTGCACAAAGGCAATGGGAGTTTCAGAAGAACATTTTAAGGAATGCAGAGTGAGGGCATTTATTTTAGAAGTCTCTCATCAAGAAATCTAGAATTCAGTTTGCCTAGACCAGGAGTTCTCATGCTTCCAGGACATCTTTTCCATCACCAATTACTTAGCAGAATTCTGTAGTCCTGAAAGGCCTCAAGACCAAAGGTCAAACTGGTCTGCTGAGGAGAACTGCAAGAAGAAATGTGACATATGGCAGGGCGCCTCTGATCAGGCCCACGGTTTTACTTCAATAAGCACTGACATTCCAGCTAAAGCATGTCCCTCTGTCATCTTCCACTCCTCCTAGCTCCACTTCACAGCAAAAATTCAGCACTAAACAAGGATGGCTTGTTGGTACACAACCTTCAGGATGAAAGCAAAAATGTGTTTGTTTTCCTTGCATGGTCTGACATCCTAAGCTCTGGATAAATTTCACCTAGTGCAATCCAGCTGCCTTAACAGCTTGAGGAATGTGTTCTCCAACGTCAGTTTTGATCCCATCACTTTCCAAGCAGATTGTGACATTTCAGAGGTTTGTTTGCTGCCTTTCTGAGAGGGCTGACAGTACCTATCTATTCTGCTCAGAGCTGGCTCTCTAGCAGGCTGTTTACATTTGATTGTTGGAGAAAATGTCAGGAATTATTTAAGGAGGAGGGCTATATAAACCTCAAAGCAAGAAGTCCTTGCATGCAGCACCCAGCTCACAGCTCTCAAAAGACTAACCATCCTTTGTGATCAAAAACGGGTTCTCCCCAGCTCTGTGATTCAGATTTAGGCTGCATCAGTCACAGAAGGGAACCAGCTGGAA
Source organism: Picathartes gymnocephalus (assembly GCA_013390045.1). Classification (NCBI taxonomy): domain Eukaryota; kingdom Metazoa; phylum Chordata; class Aves; order Passeriformes; family Picathartidae; genus Picathartes; species Picathartes gymnocephalus. Next base: position 377,492 of record WEKY01033600.1, read on the forward strand.
TAAAGAATCGTTGCTGTCACTCCATTTTATGATCAAGTTCTTTCACCTTAAAGCTGTGCTCTAAGGTTATGCTGTCAAGATGCTGGTGGTTGTTTCTCAGTGTAAGCAAACTGTTCGATTTCGGCCTGTCATGGTTTCCTGGAAGCTGCTTTTGTTTTGAACAGTTCGACCCAAATGGGCAGTGACTGAAAGGCTCTTTATTGCAGAGCCTCTCATCAACTGCCATGACGGCTCTGAGACAAACACACAATGCCACTGCATGGGAGAGACCAGTTTTTGGATGGATTTCAAACTCTGATGTATCACAGAGAGCAATTCCCTGCCTTCCTCCGAACGGATTGCTGTGGGAGCCCATCCTCCCTGCTGGAAGATCAAAACAGAAGGCTATTTCTGAAGCTATGGAAAGGCAAATACCACGTTAAGGGCAGCAGCTGGAATGTCAGATCACAATGCTCCTCCTCTGTGCTTCTCATTTGCGGGACTGTGTGACTTTCCTCAGCCAAAAGGACACCCCACAAACACTGCCCTTGGGAAATAGGTGTGAAGCCTGAGACACAAGCTCAGTTTACACTGTTTTCCCTCTTGAGATGCAAAGTGCTGCACTGGATTGAGATTTTCCAGCAAAGAAATCCCTCCTGATTACCCAGTCTAGCTCTCTGAACACTATGGAGCTTCACCTGAGCAGCTGCACCTACAGACTCTACACCTTCAGGAAAACACATCTTCTGGAAAGACAGTTAATTCATAGATAAGATTTCAAGTGGCAGAGAATCCATGGACCCTTAGCATTATTTAGTCCAGCTGGAAATATGAAGTGTTTTTTCCTGCACGGTGACTGGGAATGTTTTGACACTGTACAAGTGGTAACGGGGAGTGTAAAGGAAGCAGAAATGCTCAGAGCTTACAGAACCTGTGGCAATTCTAAGCTACTTAGTGGTAAAGGAGACCTGATATTCAACATTGGGAAAAATTTCTAGCTACACAGAGGAAAGCACTGGAACAAGTTTCAAGGGAAGTCAGGAAATCCTTGTCACTGGAAGCTTTAACCAATAAAGAAAATCAAGTGATGCCACTCGCCAGGATCAAGCACAGCCCACATCTATTATGAATCCAAGCATGGGCTGTGAAGTGAGCTACAAAAAAACCCACCCCCCAGAGAAATACAAGCACAGAAATCATATTTTTCTAGGAAACTTACCTGGAGTAACTCAAGGTCTGAGGAATCCTCTTGTCCAGGTACCATTTCTGTCAGCATTTCAGACATCACTTTTGTATTCCCACGAACAATATCCAGCTCACTGCGCAGCCGGGCAATCTAAATTGGGGTAACAAGACAGCAAAACTCTGCATCATCTTTTGGTTTAAGCAGTTCATTTTCAAGAACTGACTTTGAGATATCTCTCGTTCTGTCTGACTTGATATCTCAGGCTCCAGACATTCTAGCAGGAAGAAAACAAAAAAGATAAAAAGTTTACCCAGGAGAAAAGGAACAGAAAAAGAAAAGAATTATCATCACAAACCCAGATGTGCTGTGTCTGTAATGGAAGGGAAGCAATTGCACACAGCACCTAAAGCCAGACCTTGGTTGTGGTGGCTGACTCCAGTGTGGAGAAAGATGCACATATTTTAAGTAGAATCTTTAGCTCTGAAGTTATCATTTTTGCAGCGAGAAGAGAAAATCCTGTATTAGGGCGTTGCAAGGGCTTGACTTCCTGCATCTGCAAGACATTCTGTGCCTTGAAAGGAGAGGGGCTAATGGGAATAACTGCTAAAATACTGCTGAGTGGGCTGGACCAGCAGATTGTGCTGCCATTACCAGGCCACAGAGACACATCCACAGCCCAGATTTTACAGTATAACAGGAAGAAAGATTACTAAGTAGAGCCAGACCTAGGAGACAAAGTCCAAAGAGTTAAAATGAAAATTCTTCTGCAAGTTAATTTCTAATTTGATTTGCTGAAAGAGTCTCACTCGAAAGAATCAACATGCCAATACCTGTTCAGAATTAGCAGTGATGGGACCAGTCACATTCAAGGCTGGGGCCTGAGGAGCAGAATACGCCGTTGGAGAGGATGAAGAGTGAGAACTGGTGCTCATCCTTTGCTGAGACTGGGAATTGTGCATATTTGCTGCAGGATCAACCTCAGGAACACTCTGCCACATTAGAAAGACAGGAGTTCAAAAGCTGAACTGGGACAGCACTTGCTTTGTCAGCAACCTCAGGCCAAACAGGCTCAAATATAGAACATAATTGCACCTTGTGGGAAAGGTCAGTGCAGCTACTAGAACAGACTGGCAGCTCCAAAAACCTTCCATGCCCGTATCTTTTGACCCAACCCACAAGCACTTAAGTCCATTGACTTTTACAAGGAAAGTGAGAAGCAAAATAAAAACAAAAGCCAAAGAGAAATAATTATAAATTACTTTAAACTAGGAATTAAGTTGCAGGCTTACCAAAAAATGATGTGATACACAGATACTGAATTTAATTAACCTTGACATAAGAATTGTAATCTCTCAGTCCTTGATCACTTGCATTTGCCGCTTCAAAGATTCATTAACTTCAGTTTTCAGAGTGAATAATCAGAACACCTGTGATCATTAAGTTACTTCCAAGCAGCACTTCTGTCAACTTTCCAGACCTAACATTCCAGAGGTGTAAAATTCTCACATTACTGTGGAATCAGAGAGAGATTCAGACTGTACACGTCTAACAGAGAGGCAGACCTTGGCTCAGGGTTATCACCAACAGAAACAACCACATTTTTGAGTAAAAGAAGTAAATCTCAATCATAAATCCTGGTGGGCTCTCTTTGAACAAATTAGTTGCGTTTGTTTGGTGGTTTTGTGGTACAAGATTAAATGTTACAAACTATTTCCCTCTTCTCAGATTGATGATTGACTCAAGGGAGGAGATAGCTTATCAGTCTGTATTATGCCTCTCTTACATGCCCTTTCACTATTAAAAAGTCCTTCCAGGAGTGAGAAAATGAGCCAAATTCAGAGAAATGGGAGGGAAAAGAGGAGTAGTTATCCAACTATTTAGACATCCTGGGAAAACACCCCCAGAATTGCAATGCTGCAGCTTACCCTCTGTGGAGTGTGTATTGGAGACAGAGCATCAAGATCTGCCATAGGGAATTCGATGCCTTTCCTCTTGAGTTCTTCATAAATATGCACTACTCCAGTTAAATCGGGGCTACTTCGAAAGGCATCAGCCCAAGCCTGGAAAACACGAGGGATTATCCATAAACCTTCCAAATGAAGCTGCAGCCCCACCCTGACCTCAGATACTGGCTGTAAAAGCTTTCATGGATTTCAGCTTCAAAGGAAAGCTGGAATCATCAGACCTGGTCTAAAAGGTCCTGCAAATATTAAGACAGTCACCTGTACATTTTATTCAGATATAAAATAGACAGGAACCCACTGCAAAGTAGCTGTGAGTAGCCCCTGACATCATCAAAATCCATGAACATACATGAAAGTCTCTTCCCATCTCCTCTCCTCAGCAGAGATTGATGCTGACCTTTTCTGGCATATTGTACAGCCAGTGATCCACCAGAAAAGGGCTGTGTGAAAGACTCAACAGATCTAACCAAAATTCACAAAGCTGCACAATAATCTTAAGTAATCTCCGTTCACTTTGTGAAACAATCTCATTTGTTGCCAAAGGAAAAACACAGCCATCAAGTTGTCTTCAGTGTTTTATTTGGACCAGACTTAAATTTAAAAAAGGGTCCTTTCTGAGGATTTTGTCTTGTGAAAGAGACAGTCCCCTGAGCAGCAGAACTAATGACGCCTGGGTTCTGACAGAGCACATCCAAGACTCAGACACCCCAGTGTGGCACAAAGGATGAGTTTAAAAGAGAGAAATTCCCACAGCCAGAACATTCATAATATCTCTGCTGCATGAATTCTCTGGTGTCTAAAAAGACTTCAATTCACATTTGAGTTTTTCCTTCAGTGGGAGTACTAAGTGCTTCTCTTGGCTAGCCAGCCTCCTGCACTCACGAAGCTGCTGGGAGCACAGTATGCTGAAAGCCTCAACCCCTTTCACTTATGCTGGAAATTAGCCAAATATTAAAAATTTAGAGGAAGGAAAAACTGAAATATTATGACTCAATTAAAAAATGAAGCATTCCACAAACCCCCACATGTTTGGAGCAGTGTGCTGGATCCAGAACTACTGCAAGATGCAATGTGTGGGCTCTGAACTTAATTCATTTACTCATCACTTTTACACTAGTTCTTTGACCATTTTTACTTTAAAAGCTCTTTGAACCATTTTTTTTTTTAATATTTGAGAGGACAGAAACCCAAGATAGCAAAGTCAGATAAGAAATAATATTAATTTTTAACTTGCATTCCTGTTCTGTTCAATTCTGAGAAAGAGCATTTCCTACCATCCGTGCCCAGGAGACAATCCATTATCAGGGGCAAGCAGACAATCCTGGGTTTGCTTCTCAGCTTTGTTAAGAGTAAATAAACTACATCAACTGTTCTGATGAAGTGTAAGTCCAAACAGCCCTGCCTGAGCCAGAGAAAACAGCTCTGACAGCACACAGCCATTGTTTCCTTGGAACTGACCTTCCAAAACATCCCCAATTCTGATGGAGATTTTGACTGCACAAGTAACTCCACCTTTGCCATTTCACTGCCTTTTCAATTTACAACAGAAGCCGTCTGAATGGAGCTTCTACATAATGGTGTTCACCACTTCAACTGTATTTGCAAGCAAAAGTGGAAAGTATTAGGCAAGGGATGTTCTATTTAATAATGATCACTCCAAAGAAACTTAGAGGAAAAAATATGCTGCATTGCTGCTCCCAGTTTTTAATGAGGCTTGTTTGTCCAGGAAGATATACTAATGCATCCCTTCTTTCACTGGCTTTCTGTAGATTTTGCAAAATTATCTCATTTCATCTGCACTCCACCTTCTTAAAATATTCTCTCTTCTGCAATTCTCTTCCCTGGAGAAAGGAGACACTTCCATTTGTATTCTTCTCCACCTGAGCTGGGAGCATTATCTACATTAGTGTGTCTCAGAGGTCACAAGCAGGACAGGCACTATTGTCCTAAGTGCTGTACACACAATGTAAGACAATCCCTGTCCTAGACAGCTTACAGTCCAACTAGGCAGCTGCAATATTAGCTCTGCTTTATGGATAACGAGCTACTCTAGAGCTTAGGAGACCTGCCCATTGTCCAAACACGAGTAGGACAGAGGGGAGACTGAATTCAGAGCTTCTGAGACTTTGGGCCAGACTATCAAATGTAGATACTTCAGGTTAAATCCCACTTGGATCCTCAGTGTGCCCTAACAGGTCACTTAAGCACCACTGTAAATTCAGCCCCTAAGTCAGGGACCATCCTAATGTTGGGACACTGGGTGACAGGTGAGCTCTTACCAGGGGCACAGTGACACAGAATATTTCCAAGGCCTCCTAGCAAGGTGAAGAAGGAAGGATAAACACTATGTAACATATGCTAATTCATGTACACTGGGAAATAGGTTGAGAAAGTGAGACACAAGGTGCTCAACATCTCAAAACAAGTCTCTAGATAAGAAATTGGATGGCAGCTTTATCTACCCTTGTTATGGGAAGGCCCATGAATACCACAGCTGCGTGGCTGAAGACATATGCTGTTTGTACAGTTCTCTTCCATGCTTCCAAGTCTGGGCTATTAATCCTCTCATTTCTGTTCTTATTAATTCCTTGATATCAAATTGGATACAGAAAGGGATAAAGAGAATGTTGGTGGGTCAACACTGGGATCAGCTCTCTGAGACAGGGTTAACTCCAACCCCAGGGAGCTCTACAGAGCACAGCCTAAGCTGAGTGAAGCTGTCATGGGGTATTTTGGGAGTGCGTGTCCACAGGGCACCTGAGATGAGTGACTGCAATCACTCTTCCAAACTTGTCAGGCAATCTGGAAAACAAAGTCCCCTACCACCTCCAGCTAAAGAGACACTAACAGAACCCACCCACAGGCAACCTTCATAATTTTCAGGCTTTTTATATCAAAAGGCATTTAGTACCCAGAGTGAGGCTTTTAGCTCTACTGCACTAAGTCTCCGCAGATAAAGCTGTTTAATACACTGAGGCAATGACTGCAGCTTTCTGATTATGTTACAAACACTTCCATCTTAGCTGCATTCAGGACTGGGAATCCATATAAACCCAGAGCCCAGCAAAACCAACATTCTCTAAAACAACATGGAAACACACCCAGTTTGTCTTTATGGGACAGTTTTTAACCTCATCTCCTGGTCACTGCATGCATCTGCTCTCCCACCAAAGCAGGCAGAAACCTGAGGACTCAGTCAGATGCACAAGAATTGCTTTTAATACTTTCATTCATTTTGTGCTGTTTTTTTAAAAAGCCATAAAATCAGATACCAGAAATAAAGGGACCCCACAGACCCCAACGCAATGCCCGCTAATTCCACCACTCCACATATTTCCTGTTTGAAAATCACTTATTTACATTGTCATGCTCTAAGGATGCCCTATCCTTGTATCCAAACAACAAATAAAGCAGCAGAAATCCAAGTGCATGCTTTGCCATAAAAATCAGAAGCATATCTGGCAAACGATGCTGCGCATTTGTAAATACCTCCCCACAAGGAACACTGCAGCAGGTTTATATCATTTTAAATACGCAGTGTCTTTTAGTCTCTGGTGTACGCAGCAGCCTGTGGAAGCTTAGTGATAAAGCTTCCTATAATTGTCAGATTTCCTCCAGGCAGGCACCAATGTTTCCTCATGTGTGGCTAATGGTTTGTGGAATTAACACGGCTGTTTATTGTTGTGCTGCACAGAAGGAAAAGTGGCAGACAGGCCCATGTCTGAACTTCCCACTGCAGGCAAGGATCTGACAGTGTGCTTTTACTGCACAATAACCAGAGAAAAGACACCAAAACCATTTTAATTCCTACATGGTCATTTACTTTTCTATAACCATCTTTGAAAGGAATGCAGAACGCTTTCTAATGGAGGAAAACAGCTCCATTTTCCCATCAGGGAAACAGACACAGAAAGGCAAGTGTTCTGCAGCTGACACCAAAGGCATAATCCTCTGAAATCTCCTGGCCTCAGATGGCAAGCCCATCACTGAGGCAACTCTCCAGCTTCTAGATATGACTGTTAAACTGCAAAAGTATCCATTCACCTTTTATTAAATCGTCCTGTATTAGAGTGCTACCTCTCTAACGAGAATCCAGACAGTTCTCCCTGGATAAAATATCTATGTGTGTGCATGTCTGCTTTTTCCCACCCATCTGGATATATTGTTAGAGTTTATATATAAAAAACTTGCCACATTTTTAACGATGACAGCATGTTTAGTGATGCGTAGCACTGAAGCAGACAGTCCTTATTTCAGGCAGCAACATATGGACGCAGAGACAAGCTGTGTACCTGAATCAGTGCTAGGACTTTATCCTGCACAATAGTGGGGGGGTTGTTCTTGGGTGAGATGATTTTCACCAGAACGCCATCGATGAAGTCACGGTTTGCCACCAAGACATGGAAGCGATGGCCACAGTTCTTCACACAGGTCTCCAACACCTACACACACACAAAAAAAACCAACATTCATTGCTGGAGCAAAGCTTGATCATACACACAGCATCTGATTTTTTAATTTACTTTAGAGTCTTTGATGGGAGGGTGAGAAGATAGAGGGAAGATTACACTTATACTCTTACTACTTCTCCTATTCCCCAGTTTTGCCAAAAGCTTCTTCTCTTACACACACATTCAGCTGTACCTCACCCACTGTTAATATATTGGGCATTTTTGTGATTCACCTTTCCTGTTTTCAAGGTAAAGAAATAGAAAGTTTCTTCATCTTGAAAGCAGAACTTTCCAGCCTGTGCAGCCAAACAGCCAAGTACACAGCAGCACATCAGGAGCAGGTAAGACAGAGGACATCCTGTCACAGTGAGATATTACCGTGCTGTGCCACTCCACCATTTTCTATGTGCCTGGAACACAGCTGGACCCAGTTGCTCCGAGCTATAAGCCATGTTTTAGAGTTGGGAATTCAGGTGAATGATCTTCACTCATTCAAAACACTCCCCTGTGAATGCTCTGACAGGTTATACTTTGACACATTTTCCCCCTGCAACGTAGCTGGAGGCACCTTCCACTTGCCATTCAACTGCCATGGAAGAACAGCTGTTGGTTTCTCTCTGAAGAACATGATTAGCATGGAGATAAATCCAAGGCGTCACTTCTCCTTACAGCCATGCCTAATAACCACTGCGACTCTGTACCGAGGAGTCTGTAATTACTCTCCTCCTTCAGCTACTTTCATCAGCCATGATGACACGGGCTCATTCCTGATGGATTTCACTCTTTTCTGCACAATGGATAATCTCATGGTTTGGACTTTGGTAATCTGTCAAAATGACAACCCAGGATAGGAAATGGCAAGAAGACAGAAAGTACAGTTACGCCTCGTCAGGGAGATGCAACAAGAGCTCTGTGAAAGAATCATACAGATCACCTCCCCACAGCAGGATAACTCGATTTAGTTACTGCCAGAGCCAGCCCAGCACCCTACTCAGGAGTGCTGCACCACCCAGGAAACCTCCAGCTAAAGCCATCAGCAGGAAAGGTCACTGCTAAATTATCCCACACCTTAGCAGTGCTGCCTAAAAGCCCAGAATATAATTTACACTTTATTGAGTGAAATTAGATCAGCATAAATTAATGCGTTGTCTCTTACAGAGATTCATTCACAAGGGAAATTGTACATCAGCTACTTATGAAGCTGAAAATATGGCAAGTTCATCATCCTCACTTGCAGATATGCCTTGGAGTGGAGGAATGGTTGGACACAGGGAAATGAGAGTAGAAAGGAAAACCTCAAAGAGTAACAGACCCGTTTGTGCTACTTTAACTTTCCTCAGTCAGTACTTGGGATGAACAAGAGCCACAAAAAGAAGCAGAAATCAATTGAGTCAGAAAACCGCTATGCAAAGCTTCCAGCAGCTCTCCCCAAGGAAGTGAGGAGGCAATTGGAGAGAAGAAAAGGGCAGAGCAGTGGCTGTTAAAGGAAATAGTGTGTACATTCAAGAGAGTGCCAGGAAGAGGAAAATGACAAAAGGGTTCTGCCCTTTGAGGCATTCCAGCCTGCCCCCACTCACCGTCAGTGCCAGCATGACCTCTCTGTAATTTTTGTTTCCATTCAGCCTCTTCTTCAGCGCTCGAATGGCATCCTTGGGCCTGAAGGAGAAACACACTATTTTAACAGGCAGCTCAGACAGGCTTTTCACATCCCATAAACTGTGGGGAAAATGAAGCCTTTGCCATCTCCAGCTGGACATAAGCACGTGGGTTAACTTCAGATCATCTGACTACAACCAAACCAGGGTCATGGAGAAAGATGTGAGGAGACAAGGTATCACAGAAGTCAAGACTGGAGGAATGCCTCGAGTCTCCCAAAATCCAGGCTGTTGATTAGGCAGGGAAGACTGACAGCCACTCTGAAAAGCCCAGGGAATAAGAGCAGTGATCAGTTCTCCTGCAGACTGCAAGCAGCAAAGCTTTCTGTGCTGAAGGAGGTGTGTCAGAAAAGCTGTCTATACAAATAGCTGAAATTAAAGGCATTACAAAGAGATACACCTGCTGAAAAACACAGGTGGTACCCTCTCCAAGAAGTTTTTCATGCCAGCCCTCCCAAGCAGAGACTGACCACAGAAAGTATCACAGAATCATTTGGTTTGGAAAGGCCCTTTTAGATCATTGAGTCCAACCATGAACTCAGCACTAAGCCCACCACTATACTACAGCCCAAAATGCCACATCCACTTGTTTTTTGAATGCCTCCAGGAATGGTGGATCCACCACTCCTCTGGGCAGCCTGACCCAGTGCCTGACCACCCTTTCAGTGAAGAATTTTTTCCTAATATGTCATCTAAATAAGCTGCTCTCCTGGCACAACTTGAGGCCACTTCTTCTTGTCCTGAATCCTATAGGTACTGCACCATACAGTATTTTCTGAGAGCAGGAGAGGTATAAAGAGCAGGAAAAACAAGCAACTGATCTGCAAACTGCACTCAAACCATGAACATCTGCCCCCAGCCTCGTGGCACCTCCTCACGTGCTGAGTACAACTGGAGGAAGATTGCGTTCAGGGACCTTTCCAAGTCTGCTGAAATAGCACATACCCTTCTTCTGTCTCGTTGATAATGTCACAGATCTCCATGTTAAGTGTCCAGTCTTCACTCTGCAAAGAGCCATCTGTGGCCTTTTCTGTAAAGTAAAGAAAAATAAATCTTTTCACATCTTCCTGATTAGGCCTATACCTCAATCCATCTTCAGTTACTCTGAGCTGAAACTACCCAGTAAAAGACAGAAAAAAAAAATCCCTGCTGACAGTAAACAATGTCAATCCTTCCACCCTGGTTTTAGGGATCAGCATAGAGGTTTCCAGACAGAATCAATTATCCCTCCAGCCCACACAGATGGGCTGTTCTTCAAAGATTCCTGAATTCCTGGGAGAGTAGCAAAATGTCAGTTAATTCCAATTTAAACTCTTCAGATGCTGCATTGCTGGCAAGTTATGAGATAGGAAAACATCCCCCCAAACTAACATGACCTCCTCCCTGTTTCAGCAGATAATACCTCCACATGAATTCAGGGAGGAAAAATAGCAACTTGGAGACAGAATTCAAGGAATTTCAGCATGAAAAGACCCACTACCACATGAAAACATTTAGCACATAACAGTTCAGGTCATGATATCATGACATCTGTCCCTCTCCACGCTGGGGCTCCATACACACCTCGCAAGCTCTGCCTTCCTCCCAAATCCTCCCTCACTTCTTGTGTGGCAGGTGAAGCCACTCTGGCATCACTCAATTCCCAGGAAAGGATGACCTACAGCACTATGACAGTGGCAGATGCCAACAGTTGGCAGTTTAATTTATAGACGTCTGCAAGAGTAGCATAACCATAACTTGTAGTAATCAGTTGACAAGAACTATTTCTTCCTTGGGATTTCCTCCTAAATCAATATAGTTCTGTCTAGCAGTGCCTGGAACATCCCTGGAATTTTTCACACTCCTCACTTGCAGCATTCAAATCCTATCCGCTACCCACAGTCAGGAATGATGTCAAGTTGAATGCAAAGCCTGTCAGTAGAGACCTAAAAAGGGGACCTTCAAGCCAAGCATGACCTTCTCTAAATTAGTCTGGGTTTTTCTACAGATCCCTGGCATCCAATGCTGGAAGACAAAGAGGGTAAGCAAACCCACTTTTAAACATTTCAAAGCAGAAACAAAACCACAGGTACCATCTTCTGCAACTATCCTTCTGTCTTTGTATCTGACCCCAATCTGTCCCCCAGAACAAGGCAGATTTTGTTTGGAAAGACCGAGCTCCAAGGACTTCACACTTCTCATTTTGTTTACCAACACTGCTTTTTTCCTATTAATATTTCCATCAGCGTGAATGAGGATACAGATGTCCACAGGCCATAATTATGGGACATTATTTGGAGAAAGACTATGCCTGGGTAATTCAAGTTTCAGTGACTTGTCTACACCAAAATCGTGGTTAGAGCAGTTCCACCAAGGACAGCAATTACAGAAGTTTGAGACAAACCAGACAGCTGTGTAAAACCCCAGAAGAGAGAGCTGAACAGAAGGGAGAGGACACCATGGAAAAGGAGATTATGGAAACAGGAAAACATTTGTTACAGACCTCACTTCTCATTTGGAGAAGCAGCACTGCAAGGCACCCATTAGGGAGGGAATGGAGGCTGAAAATGTCCCAGATGGATCTTTTTCAGCCATCACCACCTCATGGGAAAGTTCACTTTGGCCAATGAAAATTCTTTATATTTGAGAGATGCACAGCTTCCATAAAGTCCAATAAATACTGGACAGGTTACTGAGTATTTTTAATTTACTGCATTTACAGTGCAGGCAGAGCTGTTTAATGCTTTCTAGGATGCAGGAATTTATCTTTGTGCAAAGCTACTTGTAAGAATCACTTTTATTAGTTGCTTTGTGTTCTTACACTGTACATAAGATTTTATTGCTGTAAAATGTGATCTACCTTCACCTCTATATAGTCCTTATTGCTTAGGAAAACACTTTATTTAACATTAGAAACAAACCTTGAACGTTCAAAGATATAAAAAAAATATATCACTACATCTGATCTGCTAGAGAAGGTGATTCCCAGAGCTGCAAAGGATTTAAAAGCCAAATGCTCCAAAATAAGAGATTATGCCTTAAACAGAGAGTATTCCTGAAGCTGGGCACATGATTTGTTTCCTTAATCTTAAACTATATTAACAAATTTGTGTGTTCTTGACAGCATTTAGCATCAGGCAGCAACTTAGCAATGTTCAGACTCTCTGGTCTGCTATAATCACATTTTATATATGATTCTGGAAAATGCTGATCCTGCACAAAGTTGTGCTGGTAGCCAATTCACTCACCGGTCTTGTAAAACCCACAGAGTTAAGGTTTATTTTGACAAAATGTGGATATGGCCACACTCCACAGGTAAAAACTGATATTTTGGAGATGGCAGAGTGCAGAGATGCTGCTGTAGCACAGTACAGAGTAAGCACTGGAATGCTCATCTGTGGTCCACAATAACCTTGGTCATATTCCCTTTCTGAGATACTCTAGGGAAAACAAAATCCTCCTTCTTCCAAAAAACTTGGTTACTACCTTTTTATTTTTGCATTTCTGCATACACAGCTGAGACTGTGTGGGTTTAAGACATAACAGTTGCCTTCCTGAGTATTAGTTTTTTTCCCCTTGGGTAATTTTTAATTCGAGTAAGAGTCAGAAGCTAATTTTAGTCTCTTCTTCAGCAACAGAGAGCACACGAGCACTTGTCATCTGGAGTTGTGTGTCCTTTGTAGGGTGTGTGACCCAGATTTGCTGCTGCAGTGCTCTCTCAGCTGTACAAAGGAGTTCACTGGCTGCAGAGAAGGTTTGGGTGGGATTTGTCCGCGCTGAAACGAATTGAAAGTCTGTAGACCTCTTCTGGAACCAAAACACAGCAGGTTGTAGTTTTGGATTTCTAGTGAAACAGCTCTGCCTGCATTCAGTTGTAAGAGAATCCCTACCCAACATAGCCAAAATGCAGTAAATTAAAAATACTCAATAACCTGTCCAGCATTTCATGGACAACTTGGAAGGCTCCTCCTCAAATAGCACCCAGATAAGACAGACAAGATTAAACAGATTTTGGAAACTATCACAGAACAGCAAAGGAACGGCATGCAAATCATGCAAATCCCCTCTGAAAGAGTAATCAGTTCCTCAAGCTCTTTCACGCTTATTAAAAGGCATCGAAATGGCACCAGTTCATTCACACACGGACTCTGGAATGTGACCAAAGGATTCCAGGGTGCAGTAAGAAATGTTAAGGAGAAAGGTGATGAGGAGGAGTTCCCCCTGAACTGAAGAGTTTATGGTATAGTTTAATTGCACCACAGAAGGGCTGGCAGCTCCCAGCCTGGTGCCAAGGGCTCCTTGCACAGCTCCTGACTCGGGAGCAGCTCCGAGCACTGGGATAATGCCGGGTTTGTGTCTCACAGAGACACAATACCACCAGTGAGATTATCCGAAAGTCTCTCTCTGAAACAAGATGTTATCGGTTCCCACCACGTGTCCCAAATTAAAGCATAAATGTTCTGGTGGGAAGAAAGACAATCTGGAACTCCACGCCTGACATGCAGCAGACCTTGGGCACTGCATATGCACACACAGCATCAGCTTATCTGTAGTCTGCGAGGAAAAGGAGAAAAAAATTGTGCTATTTTTTTCATTCACACCTTCCCTCTGAGATCCAACTCTTGTGGCCGCATTTCCACGCTCTGCCAAATGGCAATATCAGCATTTCCCTGCTCACACTGAAATCCTGTATAATTTACAGCATTCAGAGGGTTCAGCAGTGTAAAGTTCCCAGTATAAACAGTCTCAGTGCACACACCGCCAGCCAAGCCCCTGCCCAAACAACCTGCTCCGACCCAAGATGTCACCACAAGGAAATCAGGTCAGAAATTCCCGTGCAATCACCACAAAACAATCAGGCTGCACAGGGCAGGGCAGGAATTATCTTTTAAATGCAGGAAGAAAACAGAAGAACTTTTATCATCCATCCTGAAACCAGCTCAAAAGGGACCTCACAAAGAAACATCAACACCGGCTGTCCTCAAGAAGCTCCTCTCTGCCCTGTTCAATCCATACTACTGCTCCATGTGCATGTTTGTACACCTGAGACTGGAATCCTGACTGCTGGAATCACTGAGAGCAGCTATTCCAGACAGAATAATGACAGGATCAGGGTAAAAATCTCTCCAAAAGTCCATCCATAAGTACCAGTAAGTCTTTATGGTGCTGCAGAATGGTCTTGGGAGAAAAGGCAAAAGGGAAAGTTAAATGTGGCACTTGCTAGAAATAACATTAAATGACAACAGCACAACTGCTGTTTTCTGTTTGAATATCAGAATATCATGAATGAACAGATCTTTGTGTTCAGAGAACTCACAGTTTTCCCTCTTGGGTCTTCTCCAGATGTTGCTTCAGAGACTCACAATTCATACATTTGGGACGAATTACACACACAAAATCACCTTCTGTTTATGCAAGAAACATGTACACCAGTACATCGTGTTAGAGATCCAAAGCCAAGAGAGTTCCAAGTCCAAATTCCTCCCCTTCCCTCCAACAGTGTTTGGTGTTCAAATAGCATAAAACATCTTGGGGTTTGTGGTCGTTTTTCTTTTTTCTTTTTTGCTTGGAAGTTTAGAAGACTGCAGGTCTTAGATCTTCATCTTGTCTCTTAACAGTCCACCTGCCTACCAGCTGTGCTTCACCACTGAAATCAGTGAATCAAACAGTCAGATATGTTATATTTCACTCTGCATAATAGGCATCAGAAGAAGCCACAATACCAGAAGGTTTTTGCTTCCATCCCGCTGGTCCCCCTCCCTTTGGTGCAGTGTTGCTCTCTCAGAAGCGAGGGGCATCAGCTGAGGGTAAAAGCAAAATGCTTTTATAGACTGGGCTTTCAGGAAAAAAGAAAGAGTTTTGCAAGGCAATGAAAACCAAGATTGCTCAAATGAATGAGATGATGACATCTCTGAGCCGTAGCCTATAGAACTGTTTTACACTTCAAAGCATCATTACATTTTGTGACTGCAGTTATCTCTTTTGAATTCAACAACTCATCAATGATCGCCACAGCACCATCAATAAGATCTGGGGAAAGACCACACAGAGGCCATGGAAACATGTTTCAGCTGTCCAAGCAAAATGAAGGTAAGACCAAAGACGCTCAGCACTCACAAAGCTGCTGAGTTCAAGGCATCTCACTTGGGAGACAGAGACACACTCAAATAACACACTTGGATACTCCTGGACCCAACAGTCTATTCTTGTTTCTCTATACTTGCTTTTAGAAAGACAGTCACGGCCACTTAGACTTTATGGTAACCAACAGGAGGATTGTTCCTTTTTATCAAAACGCTCCTATTAAAATATAAATGTGACTCATTCAAAATTCAAGATCAAAACTCAACTCTGGAGTGACTTACTCATAAAACCCTGCCAGCTTCTTTGTTAGAGCGCGTAGCTCCAAGAGCATTTTTCAATTAGCCACCTCACTGCTCCAAGTCCTTTTTCTACATTCCTTATTTCACACTGCTCTGAAAATGCTGAGCTTCACACTTCCAAGGAAAAAGCCAGTCAGCTAGAACAAACGGGCTCAATCTGACCGGCAAAGCACTACAGAAAACGTGATTTGGGTTGGACTGCTGCAGCACCGGCCATCCACTTGTGATGACCACTGCGATTTTTCACTCGGTTTTTAGCTTTGCTCACATTGAAACTCTTTGGGATCAAGTCATTTATCTTCCATTCATTGTTTTGCCTAAGTTTCTGGTGCTGAATAAATGAATAGTTGACAATGGCTGCAGAGTCTATGTTAAAATAAAATAACGAGACACTGTGGACATGCACATGTGTAATTCTAATGAGTATTTAGCTCGAGTGCTGTTGGAAGGCACAGCAGTAAACTGGGAACTGTCATTTTCTCCAATTAACTTTCAGGTTTTCTTCTTTTTGAAGGTGCCACCCAAATGCCAAACTTCCTTCAACCTGCTTTCCAGATCACACGTACCTGCAATCATGAATATATAGTACGTAATTACCGTGCCTTTTTAAGGACCTCATGGTACTCACAGTCATGCTACAACATTCTCGTGATTTAGATATGCTACAGGAAAAACATCACCCACCATCTCCCACAAATTCAGCCTCTCAGGAGCTGGAAACTCCAGGTGATTAACCGAGCATAGCTGCACTGCAGTTTCAGAAGCAGAGCAAGGTGAATGGATTAATACATATTAAACAAATATTAACAGCTGTACAAAAAAGACTTTTCTATCATACTCAGATCAGAGCTTCAAGTGAACAAAAATAAAACCAAATCAGAAAGTCTTATAATAATATCAGAGCAGGCAAGGGAGCATATCAGCATGGCTCACTTAGTTTATCACACCTCAAAGGTCTTGATACATTTGCAGGGTGTAAAACCAGCTGAACCTTCCCATCTGCTACTGTACTGCACAAAAAAGGCCTGGAAGGAGAACCTGGTCCAGGCAGCTTCTGTACTCAGATGTCTTTCATCTCAGGCATAAATGGTGGTTTAGTCACAGTCCTTAAAAGCATTTGGAAGCTGGATCCCAAGCAGAACGGTGTGTTTCTATACAATAAAGACTTTTGTTATGAATCTTCTCCGTGAAGTTCCCCCATCAGCAGAAATTGTTGCTGCTGACAGCAAACTCCACTGAATGACATGTGTATGTAAGTTGCTCTCTTCCAAAACAGATGGCAGAGAGACATTACTGCTTCTTTAAAACACAGTGAAATCCATCTGACTTCTCCATTCTACACAGCTTTAGAAACAAAGCACAGAAGAACACCCTCCTCCCATGCCCTGACACTCACTAGAGCTCACATGTTGACCCATGTACTGTAAATAGCCGTCCTTCAGAGCGAGGTCACACACAAGCAGCTCCCAGCTCATCAAGCCATTTGCATGATTCAGAGGCACTTTTCCCCAAAATTCAGCCTTCACTGCATGTTTCCTCATCTCTTTTAGCAGTGACCTTGGCTAGACTCCCACCTCGCTGCCAACCCATGATTTTCAGATGACGGTGCTACTTTACAATTGACAAACAGGGACCTGCTCACGTCAGGAATCGATACGCCAAAGCCTTCAATCAGAAATGCCAAAGCAGTTTTAAAATCTGCGCCCTGTATTAATGGATTTTAAAGGGTTTGAATGGAGATGTTTGATTTAGAGTAGGGGAGCAACAAATCAATGATCCTTTATGACATGTCACATCTCGTGACAGTGTCCCCTCATCCTGTTGTGGCAGGGGGATGATGACCTGCCACTTCACAGACATCTGTGATCTATTAGGCAACACTTCCAGTAGTTTAATATCATCCCACTCTGAGTGTCCATCTTTCTCCTCTGGATGAGAGGCATGAAAGCATAAAACCTCCTGGGTGATGAAATGGTCTCCTTCAGATTTGCCTTTTCTAAATTTAACTGTGACTGCTGCGACGTGTCCGTATGATTCCGTGTGGGAGAATTTAT
Source organism: Picathartes gymnocephalus (assembly GCA_013390045.1). Classification (NCBI taxonomy): domain Eukaryota; kingdom Metazoa; phylum Chordata; class Aves; order Passeriformes; family Picathartidae; genus Picathartes; species Picathartes gymnocephalus. The sequence continues at coordinate 395,143 of WEKY01033600.1, forward strand.
CAGCACGGTGTTGTTTAAACACATCAGTGCATCAAGATGGGTACCCAAATCTCCTCCCCCTTTGAACATTGTCCAGCAGCCAGTATTTTATAACAAAATACAATGACATTTAGTCATTTCCATAGCCAGAACTTAGACTGTAGCCCACCACTTGTCAAGAGTTTTCATCCTGTTTTAGTTTCTCCATGGAATTTGAATGATTGGAGGGGCTACCTCATTCCTTAACTTGGGCTACTAGTTCCTTAACTGAGAATCTCAGGTACTAAAGTACTGGCGTACTGGATGAGCAACATCTGTTGATTAACACTAGAAATACCAAATTTCTTAACAGCTGAGTCTTTGGCTCTCCCTCACAAAAAACCCCCCAGAAAACTAGACAAAGAAACTGAAAAAAGTCAGCATTTTCCACCCATTAGTAGCTGAGAATTACTCACACAGACAACCCCAATAATCCAAAACCAATGATTGCATTAATTTTTCCTAATGCCAAAAAAAACAACTGCTAAAAAAAGAGCAGATTCCATTCATTTTATCAGCCTTAACTTATGAATCTGACAGAAAGGGGCAGCTGAAAATAGGGAAAGCAGGCAGAGAGGTATCACAATTCCATATCCCAGCAGTACAACATGCTGTAATCACTATCAAGAGCAGAGGTGTCCTGATCTGCCCCATTCAGGACTTCAACACCATCCAGTAATTACAGGTGAGTCCAAAAAAATGACTTTATGAAAAGTTATGGACGATCTGTGTGTCAGTGAGCTATATTTGAAATCTATCAGCTCTTGATGGCCAATTTTGTACTACATGAGTAAAGCAAGTTCTAATAACTCACTTGGGACTTCACTCCAGTACTTACAAGCTACGTGCTTTTCATATTCATAAAACAAAACTAATTGCCTTTCATGGATGAAATGTTCTAAGAATTTTTAATCCACATCAGCTGCAAACTGTAAAAATCCATCCCCGTATATTTCAAACTCCTCCTCCCACCTGCTCACTTGTAACATGTTTGCTCCAAACAAACTATGAGGCAGAGAGAATCATCATGCTCCTACATTAGTATTATTTGTATTATTTTTACAGGTTACTCCTAAAATCGGTTGCCCACATTTTCATACACTTAAAATAAACTGAAAACACTATTTAGTGAGGGGAAAAATAGGCAATATCTCCCATTCCTACAAGGAGGCAGTCACAAGTTTACTCCTTTGCTGCAGCATGCTACACAAGATTTTTAAGCAAGTGTTCCCATGTGATAATTAAAATGTGCTACGAATGAAATGAAACAACTCTTGGAGTAACTACTCCATGTGCATGTTCCCACCCCCAACTCTCCTACAACTACGCAGGTGAGAGCTGCATCCTCTGGAAAACCACAATTATCCCACATGTAGAGTGCACTAGACAGAGGTGTCTGCAGCTTTTAAGGGTTGATGGCTCGTGTTTTCTAGAGTGAAAGCTTCAGTTTGCATTTCAGTTTTTCAGCCTTCCCTTGCACTGCTCTACAGGACACCACCAGGCCTGTGCAAAAGACAGCAAGCTCCAACCCCATCCCAATTCTCCAATATTTCCACAGCTTGAAGATCAGCATCTGGAATATACTAAGTGTTTTCACCACGGAATGAGGGGAGAACTAGCTCCTCCTTCCTCCTAGGTGACAGGAATTACTTTTGCCAATGCTGCGGTCACTGAAGGGCTCCACTGCCAGCTGCCCATTCCAAGAAGCCAGGATTGCTATGCCTGCAGAAGCTTAGCAGATAAACACTTCCAAACAATCTCCTCAGGAAACCCGAGTGCAAATCAGGCAACGGCAATAACAGGATACATGTGTGCAATCCCATCTCGGGGGCTGAGAAATGTGGATTTCTTGGTCTCTAATAACCCGACTAAAAATTCCGTTCCATTTTTACATCCCTGTTTCTCATGTGCCACTGCTGTAGATAAGCCTGAAAAAGACTGATAAATAGAAAATGTAAATACCAGAAGTTTAGGTCAAGTATGCAAATGCCTATTTCTGAGACTGTCATTTTAATTTTCCCTTAAGTCCCCATTCACCAACTTGTGTTATCTAGGCACACGACTTTGTAAATTCTTCAGGTCAGGAGCTGTCCCAATCCATTTCACGTTCTGCTGCAATTGCCTGTATTACATCTCACCATTAGTGTGGCAAAATTAATAAAAATGTAAATGTATCAGGGGACTGCAGCATAATTTTGGAAAATAACTCTACTGGTTTAACTGTCTTAGCTAAAATTCTAACTAGAACACAGATTTTGAGCAAGGCATACAAACATTTTGGCTTAGTTAACACGTGCAGGAGGGAAGCAAACCCCAGCAATGAAATAGGCTGATCTGGTGCAGAGTATGGATGGGAGGGTAACTTTCTCAGTGTGCACACATGCAATCTTCTGGATTCTGCAGAAACCACCTTCTCCTGCTTGGGAAAGCCACGAGGACCAGCAGCCTGCCCGGTTCACTGTGACCAGCCTAAGGACAGAGCTTCACCAGCTGCAGCCAAGGTCAGCCTCTCCTCAGCATTCCCTCCTGTTTCTGGGTGAATCATGACTTTCTCCACTTCCTTTGGGTTTAATGTTCATGTACACTGTGCACGTCCTTCCTCTGAGCCCAGCAGCAGCTCCCCAAGCAACCAACAACTGCGTAATGCTGCCTTTAATGAAAGGGAGCCTTTAGAGGTGCAAAGGCTGAGCGAGGCTGCACCACTCCAGCTCCCTCCTGGTGATCGCCGACAGCCAGGAGAGGATTCTGCATCCAAACTGAGCTTTGCTTTAAGGAATGCTACACGTGAAATACCTCATTACCCACAGCAAGACTCCAGGCCAATACCTATTAAGGAATGTGGTAGGAAAAAGGGGTTTTTCTACTCACTGGCTATGCCAAGTCATTGGCATGGATGGGGATTTAAAAGGCACTTTTAATTATAGTAGGTAAAACCCACAGATGATCAAGCTGCAGTGTCAGAAAACCATCAGAACTGAGCACTGACCCATTTGGGTTGTTTGCTGAACTTTAATCACTTTCCAAGTCTGACAGCTGCTCAAACTTAATTGCTCATTACACTTGTAAATAAAAACTGATCTCACTCTCTGATTAGCCAACCATCTTATAGTTGCCATAACAACTTCTTGTCTAATAAGTGATTTCAGATTTACCATTATTTGTACTAGCAGAAAATTTCACAAAGGTCTGAGTTCGCTCTTTTCAGCAAAATACCCTTCTAATTAAAACCACCGAAAATCAGTAGAGAAAGGGCAGCTCAAAGATAATGAAAAAAACAAGCTATTTACTACAACAGCTTAAATGTGAGCTCAGGGTAACACAAACCCAAATACATGCTGCATACAGCCCAACCTCTATATCCCACTATCAATCATCTCATTATCATGCCTATATCCCATAACAACTGCTCAGGAAAATACCAGACAGAATTCAGGAAATAACTCAGGTCACAGTGTGGAGACAGATTTCAGGACTCACTCCAGATGAAATATTCCAATAAAATTTTCATATTTTTTCCCCTAATCCTTAAATTAGGAACCAATTAACTGGTGAAATTCCTTAACACTCTGTTAAGTGATCAGAGAGCTTTTTGGTGAAAACTGAGGAGTTAAGATCCTCAACAACTTATAGATAAAAGAGGGAAAAAGTGTTGAGTCCAAGAGATGTCCATTGCTTCCACTGCAATCAAAGAGGTTTTGAAGGAAAAGATACAACACGGTAGCTCATCTCTGGATCACTTTAGTCAAAATCTTACTTAAGTAGGACTTTTTGGACAAAACTACTAATTAAAGGCTTGCAAACGTCTAAAAAAATATTATCTCTATTTCAGTAAGTATTTGGTCACCACAGCTTAAGTAAAATGCTTCTATTAAATATACAGATGTATTTATTAGTCTCAGAAGACAAAGTTATGAAATACCTCTCACCTGTAGGCCCAGAATATCATAAAAACTTTCCAAAACTTGCTGGCAAAGCTGCTGAAGCTTGCAATTTATTTAATATGCTCAAGGTAGCTTTTTGTGTTTATAGGCAAGGAAAGACACCCCCTTCCTTCCAAAAGGAAAATAAATGCAGAAAGCTATAATTGAGACAAAAGAAAAGTTAAAAAGTCAGGAAATACCAGATTTTTTAAAGGGACTTTCTGCATTTAATAAGCTAGGCAAAAACCAGGATTTTTTGTTATTTGGGTAAAATAGGAAAACAGTCACATTTCTGGCAGTTAGTGTATTCCATGAAAATAAGGAGGATGCAACATGTTCAAGTTAACATTTTCAACATTCCTGACCACATTTGGGATGCAACAAAGTCTTTCCTGCCTTAAGAACAAGAAACCAATGCTCTGAAAAATTCTTGGGATTTAAACACAGTTTACACAGTTCACAACACAAATCTATGCCTTCACTTTGTGTACGTTTTCTTTGATCTGAATTTGAGCAAAGAACTTCTTTCCCAGCTAATTTAAGCCAGGTTTCCGAGGGCCAGCTGGGGAACAGGCTGTCTTACTCTCAAGGAATAGGCAGGCTACAAGGTAACCAACTTATTCAACAAGGTTTCTTCTGAGTATCTCCTAATTTTGAGTCTCCTGATGCTCTCTGAGACTACACTGAGCTGTCAAATGCTGTAAACCAAGAAATACAGGAACATGGGTAAATAGTCCATACACAGCCATGGCAGGAATTGCTCAAACACAGACAGGGCATGGATTTTTTTTTCATCCTTAAATCTTTGATTTTGAAATGAGTTACTGCGTTGTGGAGCTCACCTTATAATTCTGGCAGGTGGAGAACAATCATGGAGTGTATATTTAAATTTAAAGACAGTGCTGCCAATAACAGACTGGCTGGATTTATTTGCACATCCCCCTCTTGAGCAATGGGAAATGTTACCTATAGCTGGAAGATCTGACTCCCTGGGTTGTATAAAAACATGTTCACCTGTAGCAAAGGAGCTGCTCCTACAGGAAGAGAGACCCAGCTCTAGCAAAGCTTTTAGACCAGTATCTTTTGTGCTGAAGAATCATCAATTTTAAAAGAGTCTTTTGCCACTGACAGTAACTGAAATGATCAGGCAGAACCATCACCAGAATAACTACATAAATACAGAAGATAAGGCTTATCTGTCCTTGGTAGGATTTTTATGCTCAGCAACAAGTTTCTTTTACATAGAAAACTAGGAATTCCCCAGGCAGATGTAAATGAGAAAGAGAAAAACTAGTTCTGGATGATCTGTGCAGACTCATCACTGTGTTTCACAGGCTGGGCTTTCAGAACACTTCCTCACTTCTCAGGGTTCCCACAAGGTCTTTTCTCCCTGTGTTCTCCAAACATTTATGCTCTTATCACCTATACATTGCACAGATTTTAAACCCAAACACAAAGGATGAAATACTTTTAGCCAAATAGGAAAAACCAGATGAGGAAGGAGGTTGCCAGACCAGCCTCAAAGAGCCCCAGCCCTGCACGTAGCAGGCAGCACCTTCCCAGGGAAGGATCATCTCACCAAAACTTCTGCAACAGCTGTTGCTGTCCCTCCACTGACCACTGTCACCGAGAATACCACAAATGTCTTCAATACCTTCAAAAACTGTTAATTAAAAACTCAACATAGTTTATGAAATCATAGGAAAGTCTGCCTATATTAAAACTGCTCCCCACTGAGGAAAACACAGAGCACTTTTTTAGGGGGGGAATTGTTTTGTATGAAATATTAAATCAGTTGGAAGGGTTTGTGGGGATTTTCTGTGGTTTTTAGGCAAGCATATTTTAAATATGCAGTTTAAAAAATCTGCTGAGTTCATGAACAGAGCAGTAAAAAACTGGGAACAAGCTGTCCTCACTCTCACATATAGATGGCTATTAGAAGCATATGGAATATACATTTAAGCATACCACGCTGAAAGAGATAAAACAGCATTACCCAAAAATACATATTATAATACCTTCATGAACTACAATCTGCTTTTGTGCCTATAAAATAAATCCAGTCTTAGTAACCCAGTATTAAATGGTATTATACTAATTACCCAGCTTCACACGTGTACGTAGTTTCTCCAAGTTGCCAGATTCATGACTCAGTATTTATTTGCTCCTTTAAGAGCAGAGATATCCATTTTCATATTTCATGGAGATTTTCCTTACAACATAATCCATTGTCATGAAGTGAAAGCAGATCCAAATAATCTTATAAAACTAAAAGCACTTTATCAGGCTCTTTTTGCAAGACAAGCACAATTCTGAATGAGCAGTGGAGGGTGGATTTCTAACAACTGACCAGCTACAGGAGTACCTAGAAAAGTACTTCAGCTCTGAGGAGAGAACTTCTTGTGCCCTTTTCACTCCAGGCAAAGGCAAAATTCATCTTTTTGATGAAGCAAGAAAAGTTACTGCCACCTTGTACTGAGAAAAACTTCCCTTAGAAAAGGGCACAATGCTTCCACAGCTGTGGGTAAATGCAAAGGACTTTTTATTTGTTGTAAGGCAATGAATGACGAGAGAGAGGATTCAGAGACCAACAGCACACTGCAAAAATGATATTTTATGGGGACCACATCCTAAGATTACCGTGTGCACTTTAAACACTGATTTCTATCATTGGGGAAAGGCTTGTCTTTGAAAAAAAAATGTTTCACTTACAGCACAGCAAAGTAGTAAGTTTACTCTGAAAGGAATTTAGGGAAATTTTGGACAAGAAAGCCTGGATTAATTCCTCCCGCAGGACTACCATGGCTGCTGGCTCTAATGCATTTCTCTGTTCCTGCATGTAGCCATCAACGCATTTATTTAGGAACAGTTTTTATTTGAAGAAGCATAAAAATCTTAGCGATATAAGAAACCTGAAGAAAGGGCTCAAGTGCTTCTTATGGAAGGGAAAATAAAAAGGTGCTTTAAACCCCCTTAACTGAAGCATTTTCCCATTAAAAAGGAAAAAAAATGGGGGGAAACAAAACAGCAGCTCTGAAAACAGCCTGTATCCACCATATATATTATCAATTTCACAACCTTGAATGGAAACTGCAAGTGCTTTGATAAAAATCAATTGAAAAGCTCTCTGCCTCACTGTTGCTTCAATAAAGTGCCTCTGTATCTTTTGCTGAAACCTTGCTTTTGTAGCCTCCTTAAACAATACTTTGTATTAAATCACCACACTGTTCCTCCTCCAAAAACAGACTCCAAGGCAAGTGCCCAGATCGGCATCATGCACTGAAACTTCACTTCAGCAACAGGGACCAGAGGAGTAAACCAGCAGCACCTGATCCCCTCTCCCAGCCACACAGGACAACTTCTGCTGTATAGTTAAAAATTAACTCTCAAGTCTCACTGCACTTAACTCAGGTGCTGAACTTCACTCCCAGAGGTCTTTGGCTCTGGGTCAGGCAGATTTGGGGCTGCAGTAAGAAGAGCTGAGTTCAGCAGCACACACAGCCTTGACCAGAGCCTGACCAAAACTGACCTTGATGCCCCTGTCCACCACCCCATGAGGAGCCCATTTCACACCTCACTGCCCCAGGTCAGCCCTCAGCACCTGCACAATGAGGGCAGCAGCAAGGCTTGGTTTGGATTCAAACAAATAAGCACTTTCCTGAAGCCTTTGCAAAGTCTCCAGATCAAAACCAAAAAAACTAAACCAGGTTTTCCTGTGTCCTCACGTGTAAGCCATATGGCCACTATAAAATAAGCAGAATGGCTAAAAGAGTCACCAGCACTCCACATTCTTGTAATTCAATCAGCTTTAATCATCGAAGATGTTTTCGCTAACCTGCAGCAAGGGTATTTGTTCTAATAACCTTGAATAGAGCGGTGACACTTTAAAGATGGCTCCACTGAACAAAGAAAGATAAAAACGCAATTTATGGCAGGATGGTGAATCTCAAGGCAAATTCCCCCTACTGTAAATTGCAGCTTTTTCTCCAGGCTGATCCCTCTCCACACAGCAAGCACTCTGTCAGTGCTGCTCTACTACACATCTTCCTGCTCGTCTGCTCCTCACTGGTCAGGATATTCTTCAAGACAGTATTTACAGCAGTGATTGGAAAAAATAAACAGTTCAGTCGTAAGAACTGGGCCAGCACCCAATGCCACAAAGGATCTTGTGAACCTCAATGTACTTGGCAGCCTACAAAACCATGGCACCCAATTCCACCCTCTAGACTCTCACCAGCCTTCACAAAGACCTTCTGAAAAACACCTCACAAAACCTTTGGGAAATACTGGATTCTGCTACAAAATCCTGGGTGAGATTTTTGGTTTATACGTAAAATGATGCTGTAAAGTTCCCTTCACAGCAACCTCCAGGTAAAAAGCAATACGGAATGAAAATGTTTTTCTTAAGTTCAGGAATACCTCAGGTACAGCTGCCTGCCTTCCACACAACAGCCCCATCAAAAAACACCCACTCTGCTCAGGAGAGGATCTTACTGGACACACAAGGACAGTTGAGTGTCCACAGGTCAATCAAAGTATTATAGCCAAATTAGGTGAGGTTTGTAATTAGCAGCCATGGTGATGGTTTCCATTGTTTCTGCTATGTCACCACTGGGAATTAAATAGAGAGTACCATATAAGCCAGTCCAAAAATCAGGTAGGTTTCAGCCATGAGGAACCTGGCTGCCATTTCAACCGGCACTTTAGATGCAGGAGACTCTATCCATCTCCATTACAAATCCTCTGAGCTCATCTAGCATTACTTTCCCACATTAAGCAAAAGAGTTAACATAAAAAGCCTGCCTAGCTTCAGACATCATCCAGATAAAGAGGAGAAAAGAGAAAATCCCTTGTATTACCTCTCTCAGCTCTCCCCAAACCTTCTCTGACATCTTTGTTCTTTCAGACCTGGCATTTATCTGCAGATATTGTAGAGCCCTAATTAAATCTTCTCATGAACCTCTGCTACTTCCTGGCAGAGAACACACATTCTTGGTGTGCTGATGGACCTACAGGATTTTCTGCACTTCTCCCTTATGGTGAGTGTTAGGCCTTGCTTGAAAACATCACAACTGTGTACAACACAATATGTTTAAACAGAAATACAAAATTATTCCATTTCTTTCAAAGAATGAAGAGAAACATAAGTGAAAATTATATTCCACAAGCTCATTGGAAAAACAAACTGTGGAAGCACTGGGCAAATAGCAGTGTCTGAGAACAAGGCATGCTTTTGTTTTACTGCTGTCTCAGAAAGGGATAACTGGCAGCGATAGGAGAAGCAGAAAAATTTGTCTTCCAAAATAAAATCTGCAGTTATCTCTTCCCTCTGGGACTGAAGAAGAAAACCATTCTGAAAGTGCAGCTGAATTTTGCATTAAGGGAAGCTGCACACCTAACCTTATCTGATGGAAGCAGCTCAGTGTTCAAAGCCTCAAAGTTGTTCAGTGAGCAAAGGGATGTGAGAGCTGTGAAAACCTTTGCACTCTGGAGTTAAAGAGGCAGAAGGCTAAAAAAGCAGATTTTACTGCTCCTCCTTCCCTGCCCCCCAACAATTCCTCAGTTCCTTCAAACCACTGACTGATGCTAAAAGATGCTGCCAATAAAGAGAGGAGAAATTGCTGCCTTCCCTTCCCAGGCTGACAGCAGAGGCCTGGCCCAGCAGCAGCTGTCCTGGCAGGGCTGCTCTGACAGCCAAACACAACAAAGCCACTTCACTCTAAAAATCACCTTTCACTTGAGCTGTTCTCGTTATTCTCCTCCGATTCGTGGCACTTCTCTCCCTCAGCAGAAGAAATAAACACCCCAGATGGCTGAGGATAAACAGCAAGTTATACATATGCTCCATATAGCCTGACAAGGAGAGTCCAGCCATGCTCAAAGCACAGCGTGAGACTCACCCATGCAAGGGCCTTCTACCTTGACCAGGGGATGTCCCTGCACGTGGGGATGAGGAAAGGACTATAAAAGAGGTTTGAGGCCATGAGCTGATACTCTGCAAAATTTTCTCCACTATCATTTTCAAAGACTTCCATCATTCCATAAATCAAAGTAGAACAGCTACAGGCTGGACTATGCATAGCTGTATGTTAAAGAATCACAGAGCAGTTTGGGTTGGGAGGGACCTTAAAGATCATCTCATTCCACCTCTGACATGGGCAGGGACACCTCCCACTATCTCAGGTTGCTCCAAGCCCCATCCAACCTGATCTTTGACACTTTCAAGGATGGGGCAGCCACAGCTTCTCTGAGCAACCTGTGCCAGAGCCTCACCACCCTCACAGGGAAGCATTTCTTCCCAATATTCCATCTACCCCTACTCTCTTGTCAGTTTGAAGCCATTCTCCCTTGTCCTGTCACTACAGACCTGTGTAAAGTCTCTCTTAATCTTTCCTGTAGGTTTCCTTCAGGTATTGGAAGGCCACAATTAGCTCACCCCAAGGCCTTCTCTTTTCCAGGCTGAACAATCCCAATTCTCCCGGCCTTCCCTTGCAGGAGACATGCTCGACTGAGCATCACCTTGGCTTTGGGACGGCCCGCCCTCCTGCACTGCAGGAACCTGAGCCAGCCTGTCCCTTCCCACCGCAATGTCAGAGATCTTAAATTTCTTCTGGGCCCAAGAAAGGAAAGCAGGAGGCCCTGAGAGCCCACCCAGCTGAGGTGAAAACTCAGAGTTACCAAACTCTGCATGCATGATACCCAGGCTTTCTCCTTTCTCTTCTTTGCCCTACCCATGGCAACCCAGACCAAAATATGAGTAGCCATGAAAAAACACGTCTGTGAGAGGGAGGGAGTAGCCACAGCAATCAAGGGAGGCCTTGACTTGCCCCGCAGTGAAAACTCGCTCAGAATAACCTGCTAATGGCACCAAAGCATTACCAAAACCACAATTCAGGCTCCAGGCTGAAAACGGAGCACATATTTGTGTCTCTAAACCGCATCACCTCGTGCACACACACACAAGTACGGGGGGTTTCAGTACTTTGGGAAAAGCTGGATCAGTGACAGGTGGTCTGGAAGAAGGCACTCAACTTCAGGAAAAGGGAGATGCAACAACTCCCATTTATCCATCTCGACCTGGAGTCACTCTCTTCTCATGGACAACAGCCTGCCCACTGCTCCTCAGATCTCGCCTGTCCACTGAGGCCTCCACGACCCCCACTAAGCCCAGAGCCTCCACTGAGGCCTCCAGCACTCCCCAAACGCAAAACCCTTCCAGCACCTCCAAGGCCCCACCACCCCTGGCATCCCTGCTCCTCACAGACCCTCTCACACCTCCAGAGCCCCCCGACAGCCCCCAGAGCTGCCTCACCACCTCCAGATCCCCCATCTACCCCCACTGATCCCCACAACCCCCAAACACCTCCACTAAACCCCAGAGCTCCTTACCGAGCCCAAATTTCTCCCATGGGCACCCACAGACTCTCCACCCACCGCTCCCACAGCTCCTCACAGACCCCTCAGAGCCCCCACAGCCCCTCATCGACCCCCAGAACGCCCCGCTGCCTCCAGCCCTTCCCGCTGGCCGAAGCCCCGCTGCCTCCCCGGGCTCCCTCTGGCCCCTTCGCGCTCCCCAGGCCGCCGTACCGAGGCTCTGCCCCACCGGGGTGCTGAACGGGTTCCCCAGCAGAAACTCCATCTTGGGATGACAACAAACAGCGGCCCGGGGCCCACCCCTCCCGCACCGCGCCCTGACCGACAGCTCCGCACACCAATCACAGCGCGCACTGACCGGTTTGTCCCGCCTCCCTAGGCTCGATTGGACAGCTTTCCGACACGCCGCAGAACTATTGGTTAAAGAGCCTGTCCATCACTGTCAAGAGATGCACACGCTCCCGAAGTAGTCTCTGCCCTTTCCCCGCCCTCCCTTTGATGGACAGCGGGGACACCGAGATTGCCATTCCCCATTGGGCAAAGGCCGAACTTATCTGTAGTATTAATGGGCAGTGGGAACGTCAATCATCCGAACCCTCTCCGCCCCGAGGGCACGATCCCAGAGCTGATTGGCTGACACGGATTTCTCGCGCTCTGATTTGTAGCTAGCCTTCCCACCCCCTCCACGCCCATTGGCTGCTGAGCCGGTCACGTGTCCACCCTTAGCAACGCACCTGGGCTTCCTTAGCGACGGGCGCCGAGGCGCAGGTGGGCACCGGGAACCGGGAACGGGAAACCAGGAACGGAGCCGACCCGGAGCCCAGGGGACCTGCGGGTGAGGGGCCTGATGGGCCGGGATCTGGGACTCGGTGGGTCCCTGGAGAGGGAGGCGGCGGTCCCTTCCCACCCACCGGGCAGGAGTGGTTGGAACCGGCATTGACTGAAGAGGCGCTGGACAAGTGCACGTCCCTGGGAGTGTCCAAGGCCCGGTTGGACGGGGCTTGGAGCAACCTGGTCTCGTGGAAACTGTCCCTGCCCATGGCAGGGATGGTACAAGATGAACTTTAAGGTCCCTCCCAACCCAAACCATTCTGTGATTGTACGCGGGAGAGGGAGAGGAAGGTCAAGGATGGATAAATGCAGAGCCTGCTGCTCCTCGGTCTGTACTGTGCACAGCCACAGAGAGGTTTGGTTTGTTAATGAAATGCCAGGATGAGAACAGAAGTCTCTAAACGCTGACATTTATCATTGCTGTCCTATGCAAAAATAAATCAGAACTTACTCTGTAATTATAAACATCTTATGCAAGCAAGTTTGACGATTCAAGTCCTTCACACCGATTCATTAACTCTGCACAGTTTGAAAAAGACAAATAGTCTCATTGCCTCCAGGGCAACATTAGGGATATTTAAATTTCCATGAAAATTTTCTTCACTGAAAGGGTTGTCAAGCATCGGAACAGGCTGACAAGAGAAGCTGTGGATTCCCCATCCCTGGAAGTGTCCGAGGCCAGGCTGGATGGGGCTTGGAGCAACCTGGGTTAGTGGAAGGTGTCCCTGCCCATGGCAGGGACTTGGAATGAGATGATCTTTAAGGTCCCTCCCAACCCAAACCATTCTGTGATTCTGTGATTCTGTGACTGCTGGAAACAGTAGTCAGGCAGTGATTTAATTTATTTTTCTTTTCTGTCCTTTAAGGCTGATTCTGTCTCACAATGAGTCAGTTTTTCAATAATGTTGAGCCAAACATTATTGATGATGAAATGGTTCAGAAAGCCATCGAAGAGAAGTGTCCAGAGGACCTTGGAGATATTGCCAGAGGAGAAAATATTAACTTTAAGGCTGTGACAGAACTACATCTTAGTTTTAGAAGTGAGTATCCGAATATATACATATTTTCCCTCTTCTTTTGCTTGAAGGTAATAGAATAAAGCATGAAGTGGGTAACTGGCAATTAAGCAATCATTATTAGCTTGGATTTATTATGTGAAAATTAAGTCTGGACTTAGACTTTTGCTCATACCTGAATAAAGGAGCTTCATCAGAGGGAGCCGGGTGCTTTTGCTGATGGGTAACTTCAAAGCTACTTCAATTCCCACTTATTGTCACTGCTGTTCTCATTTAACATTTATATTGTGGTGACACCTACAGGCCACAGGCCTGTCGGGCCCCTCAGTACTTGGCCAAATCCAGCCCTGGGCAGGCTCTGCCGTGGCTGGTGATTATGTGAGAGCTGTTTGGGAGATTATGGTGATTGCAGTCCAATCTGATGGCATTCTCTGGTCATCCATAGCATTACCACAGCTTGCCTCTTACTGTCAAACTTGTCGTTAACTTGCACTCAGAAAATGAAAAGGAAGAACGTTTGGCTCAATATTTGAGTATTTGGGGGAGGGGGCTGATTTCACAGGCCAAATCTACTGTTGATTATTCTTTGCGTGCTCCAGTAAAATAATGTGTGTATGAGTTGATTTTCTTAGAAAAAGACTCCCTTGACCTGATCCTGCATAGATTTGTTTGCAAATACAAAATGCAGAACTGTGTGCATGCAATTCCTTGGTTTATTGTGGCCTCATGCAGGACAGCAGGACAGCAGATGAAATCTGGGGAGCCATTGCAGGGGAAAGAGAAATGGGAGTGAAAATGTTCTGTATTTCCTGTCACCTTGGTCCTGATGCTTTGCTGTGGTGACTAACTGCCTGCCCTTGTGATTCTGTTTTTGGAGGAAACTAAATGCAGGGATATTGATTAGTTCTAAACTGCAGCCTTCACAGAAAGAGTAGACTCCAACTTCCTCTCGTGTGATGAGAATCCCGGCAGCAGGAGAGTCATTTACAACAGCAGGAGCTGGGCACTGCTAGACTGCAAATGCAGAGGAAAGCAGAGGCTCATCCCAAACCTCCTGCTTGGAGCTGGAGAGGAAAATGAAGGTCAAGGCCTCCTAGTAGCGGATTCATGAAGCCACTGGAGTGCAGGGCTGCAGTCAGCATCCCCTGCTCGCCTCGTTGGCCCTGCTGATGAGGAGCATGTGCTGGTGCAGGACACTGAGGTTAAGTGGACTGTTCATTGAAATCTCATCTAGCCACTGCACCTCTGAGCTCTCCAGGGCACTTGTCACACGCTGAAAATCCTTTTGGAGGCAGGACTGCACGTGTTTTCCTTGTGCAAGGCAGCATGACTGCTAAAACGAAGCTGTCTCACATGAAAAGCAATTTTCTTTCCTTTTTTTTTTTTTTTCTGTGGCTTTAGGCATCCTGCAGATTGATAATCTGTGGCCATTAGAGAATCTGACTAAACTGCAGCTGGACAACAACGTCATTGAGAAGATAGAAGGCCTGGAGAGTCTGGTTCACCTTGTATGGCTTGGTGAGATACAGGCATAGGAGGTTGGATGCCTGCACAGGTGCAAAGCAATCTGTGATAAAGCAGGATGTCACCTTCCTTCTCAAACACGACTGATAGGAGCTTACCCTGGGAAGGCTGTCAGCTGTCTGTGTGTCTCCTTATTTGACTGTCAAATGTCAAAATGCCTGAGTATCAGAGCTGCAAAACAATCCTTCAAATGTTTAAAAACTGGGCTGAATACATTTGGTGTGGCAGGAACAGGAAGCTGAGGTTTCAAGGTTGTTTCCAAGGTTTGTATTGTGTTTAGGGGTGACTTTCAGGAATATTTATGGAAACACCTCTGTGATTTAGCAGCCTGTATTTTGTTTTCAAAGCTGCTGCAGGCATTCCAGAGCCTACAACCCACCATCTTTACCCCTATATCCTTAAGGGCTTGGTGTCATTGCTGTCCCAAGGAATGCCCATCCTTGTAGCCTTATGTGACTGCTTGCAGCTACACAGATGCACAGCTTAGAGCATTCCCTGGAACTGCAGCCACGTTGCTGGCTGGAATTCTAAATATATCCTCAGCATGCAGGGCTTCAGCTCATAAGCACATTTTGAAATGTCTAATGGGCTCTTCCACCCAGTTGTCTGCACTGTTCTGCTCCACAGATGGCTGATGCACTTGTGAATCACCAACTGATCAGTGCAAGCAGAGTGTTTTGAAGCACACTCACATGTTTCGTTTGCCCAAAGGCTGCAGTGGTTCAGCTGCTGCTACACAAGTGTCTCAGCCACCCAAGAGACCTCATAAACTGTTTTTGGACTCTTGGCTTGCTCAGTACTAGCCCAAGGGCACATCCTGCCCTTAGTCATGGCGAGTGTGGGTGTTAGGAGAGATGTTTTGGCAGGAGAAGAGGACATTTCAATAAGGGAAACAGCTGAAGTGAGCCTTTGCATGACTCCACTGACGTGGAACTGCCATATCTTGGTCCTATGGGAGTGACCACAACTGTGGCATTGGTGTGGCAGGCCAGAGTCTTCAAGAAACAAGACAGTGTCAGATTTGTCACAGAAATTCCCCTTTTAGAGCATTCCCCCACCTCTTGTTTTGTCTTTCTCCATAAGGCAGAAGTCCCTTTCAGGCTGTATATGTGGACTCTGCATGGACTAACTTCAGCTTTTCCTCTCATTTAAAAGTTGCACAGACAACTGCCAAGGAGGAGATGGGAATAAAGGATGATTTAATGCTGAGCCTTTCCTGTGAGACACTGGCCAGCCCTGAGAAAAATCTGTACATAAACTCCTACATCCAAAAGTAGGCTAAATGCAAGGGCTGAATCAGGGTATTCTCCTAGAAATAATTTAACATTTGATTTCTAAACTCTTCCTCAGACCTGTCCTTCAACAACATTGAAGTAATTGAGGGCCTGGATACTCTAGTCAAACTGCAGGACCTCAGTCTCTTCAGTAACAGAATATCTAAATTTGAGCACATGGACACATTGCAAGAGCTGCAGATTTTCTCCATAGGGAAGAATAACCTGACCGTTCTGGAAGATGTGAGTGTTCCCTGGCTTTGCAATATTCCCCGTCAAAGGATCAGATATTCTAAAACTGGCATTTGCCATTGTGTCTCTCCTGAGGTGATAAAGTTCTTCTTAGGATTTCTAAGTAGTCTGAGCTATGGTTTTGGTCCTCTGGTGTTAAGTGCTTACTGCAGCCATTTTTCTTCTAGATTATTGACTCATGGGGGCCCAGTTCTGTGACTGCTCTCAGCCATGGCAAAATTCCTATTGGCTCTCAGGAAAGCTAGAAAAGGAATAAGTGGCTATATATGAGAAAAGGGGGGAGACTGAGATTTATTTGGGGTTCTTTTGAGGGCATCTTACCAATTTAAGACCAGTGATTTGTGCACCCCATCTGCCTTCTCTCTCCACCCGTTGTCTAGACATTCCCATTGTGAATTTAAGTATTTCCTTTCCCAAAACCATTAGAAGCTCATAATTGAATGTTGTGTGAATTTGGCAGCAGAGCAGAATATGTGTTGCAACTTAACTGTAATAAAAGCAATAAATTCCAAGGTTGTGTTTCCCCAGCACTGGGAAATCCAGAGCTCTTTCCCTTTGGCACAGGTTGTCTATCTCAGGAGGTTAAAAAGCTTACGGACACTGAACCTCAGTGGGAACCCTTTCTGCAGTGAGGAGCACTACATGCTGTTTGTTGTTGCTCATCTTCCAAGCCTGGTGTACTTGGATTTCAAGCTCGTGAGAGGCTCCACGGTGAGATTTCTGCATTCCCTGACTGGGAAATCAGGCAACAGCATCTTACAGAGCCTTTGCTTTGTTGGTGTGCCAGCAATATTCCAGCGCTGGGGGCAGGTTCCCTGCAGAACTCAGGCTCACAGAAACACACAGTGTTTATTCTGCTTCCACATAACAGCTGTGAACCTGTAGGCCAAATTCTGTCAAATCTGACAGAGAGGCAGAGGTGTCAGAAGCATGATGTCTTCACAGATTTTGTGAAAATCAGCAGCTGTGTGTGGGAGAGGGGCCTGGTTCATGTTGCCACAGAGAGGCTGCAGTGTGAGTGCAAGTCTTCTTAGAGAATCTCAGAGGAAATCAGTCTTGAGACATGGATCCAGGGGGAAGGAGCCTTGGTGGTCCTGCTGCTCACAGAGTGATTTGTTTCAGTAGCAGCCTGACAATCCAGGCAAGCAGGTGCCTGGATGCACTTCCCACTCGATTTCTGAGAACAAGACACTTCATCCTCACCAGTAACCTGTGGAACTGCTTTATCATCCCAGGGCTCAAAGGAAAAAAGATGGGGTTTTTTTGCTTCAGTAACCAAAGAACATGATTAATTGTAAATTTGCTTGGCACAGAGCAGGAGCTGCACTTGGAATGTACATTGCTCTTACCATAGGACTGGAAGGGCTTTTCAGGTCATGGAATGCAGTCCCTGCTCATCAGGGACATCAGAGAATTGCATACTTAAATTTGTCAAGCTTCAGTTTCAAGTTAATAAGGTTCTTGCCCCTCATACTACCTTGCCATCCACTCCTCCAAAGAGCCTTCTCCTCCCTAGAAAATGTATTAACCTCACTGGCTGATCAAATTGGAGCTCAAATTCTGGAAATCAAAATAGAACTTCCTGCTAAAAGGGGGAAAAAAAGAACTATAAAGATGAGAAAATATAGAGAGAAAAGCTTCCTGGAACCAAATTATCTTAGATGCATTGAATGCAGAAACAGAGTAATATGCCAACCAAAAATGGGATGAGGATTAGATTAGAAACTTCGTAAGTAGTTTAATAAAAAGCCCATGAGGAAATGGAGATGCAGATGCCACTCTGATGCATGTTCTAGAAAGATCAGTTGCTTACGCCCAGACTCGTTGAACAATGTTGGATAATCTAATACAAATATTTTATTTATATTTCTCAGAGAGAAGCTGCAGCTTTAAAGTATCAAGATCTTACTGAGCCATTGGAACAAGAGGAGGCTCGGGTCCTTGCTCTGCAGGAGATAGAAGAGGCAAAGCAGAAAGAGCTGGAGTACCACCAGGTAAGTTTTCCTTGGCTGGTTGTGTATTGTCTCAGGAGAGAGAAGCACAACACATATTGACTTGTCTTTTCCCTGCTTTAAGGAAGATTTAATGAGAGGTTAACATCAACTCTGCTAAAACTAAGGCTTGGATTAATTCGTGTGATCTCTGAATCTGATCTTTTGGATGAAAACAGGAACTGCTGTGGAATACACATGACATGGGGGAACATAATTCTTTGGGCTGAACAATGAAACTGCAGATAGAGACCCTGAAAAGCTAAATAGTAAATAATACCCAGGGATCTTACCAGCCTGATGTGAGATTAAGAAAATTACAAGTCTGAGGGAAATGTTAATATTTTCATGGTGAAGTGACTTTTTTTTCCCTCCTTCTCACTAAGTTAAGATTTTCATTAGTTTTATGGTTAAACTCTCCAGGACTTTCAGAGATCACTGTAGTGCTGTGACCAGACTGAAAGCAAGACCAGGTGGAATGGTGCTTTCAGTTATGGCCTGGCTCTGTATTCCAGACCTCTGGAAGATCAGAGAGGCTTAAGTTTAGTGTTTAGTGCCAGGGAGGACGCCTGCAACTCTTCCCTTTGTCCGTCCCCAAAGTTCACCAACTCCTTGTCTGAAAGGCTAAATACCCTTGCAGTGAGTGTTTGTATATGGTAATGTCTTATATTGGCATCTGGCACAGGGTGCCCAGAGAAGCTGTGGCTGCCCCTGGATCCCTGGAAGTGTCCAAGGCCAGGTTGGAGGGGGCTTGGGGCAACCTGGGACAGTGGAAGGTGTCCCTGCCCATGGCAGGGGGGTGGAATGAGATGATCTTTAATGTCCCTTCCAACCCAAGCCACTGTGATCTGATAGGAGATTAAACAATGTTTTCTATCCTTAGGCTACAGAGTTGTAGCAGCAAAGCCCCTGGGATGAGTTTCACTCCAGTTGCAAGGTGCTTTCATGTCTTGGTCGGTGTTTCTGCTGTGTTCATGTAACTGCACCAATGTTCTGCTGCTGCTGCTGCTGAGGTGCTTATAGGAGAGACACACCCTGAGGACTGGCAGCAGGCTGGCATCTTTATTTTACTTATTTTGCTCTGTTTCTCTTCAAAGACAGCCTTTGTTGAGTACCTGAATGGATCACTCCTGTTTGACAGTCTGTATGCAGAGGATAGAGAAGCTGCCAAACTGGCTTCCCTCCCTGGAGTGGAGGACCTGCTGCAGGCATATCCTTCCTGGGTTTGGAATACCTACAGCTAAAAGGTAATGCCTTGAGTAAAGAAGGAAGTGCATCCACAGGAACTCTTCATCTGTTGCTTTTGTCCAGAGCTGAAAGCTACATTGATCTAAGATCTGAGACAGTCTGTGTTCAATTTTGGAATGGTACCAAAAAATTACGCTGCAAGGCTGTGAGACCACTGACAGCTTTAAGGCTTGGTATCTTGTGAAATATGAGGGCTCCAAACAAATGGTTTATATTACTGGCAAGCTGGCCAGCCCAGCTTGAAACATCCCATTTGTAAAACCACTCGTTTCTATCCCCAACAGGTCATGAGATCCCAGCATTTTAAATTCCCACCGTTGTAATTACCATATTCCTTTTCCTTCCCTTGAATCAAACACGATTTCAGTAGCCTCCTTTTCTGACCCTTCAAGAATCAAGACTTTGTACTTTCTTTAAGTCTGGAATCCACTTAAAGTTTAAAATGAGCTGGAAGATAAATCTCTGTCAGTTAGATTGTAAGAGCACAGCCGCTAAAATCATGTTGAAATTGAAGTGGTAGGAGATAGGAACAGACTAATCAGAACGATACAAGTAGCATATCTCACAACCTGCCAGAACTGGCAACGTGAAGTTTCCAGGCCAGCACATTTTTCTGATCATTGCTCCTACACGGGGGAGCAGAAAGCAGACACTTTTTTTTCTTTTTTCTTTTCTCATTCAGATTAATAGAGTATTGTCAAGGCCAGTAACTTGACCTTCCTTAAAATTGCATTACACTGTTGGGGGAAAATGCATCACAGCTTAACTACAATAGACTCCAGAAACAATTCCGTTGCCAAGATAATAGCAGAAGAAAAATTGACGTTATTTTTGTGATGCTACCAAGTCAGTAGTTTATTCTGTGCTCTGGCTGTGGGCTCCAGAGCTGTATTTATTAACTACATAGGCACTGTATTCACACTTGTGAAGACAGATAGGGTTGTAGGCTTCGTTCTGCTGCTGTGTCAGAAGAGTCAGAAAAGTGAATGTATTTTCTTCTCTTCCTCAAGGCCTTTTTCCCCCCTCAAGTTGCCACAGCTTTCTCCGTACCCTTAAGGCACCAAAATCCTATGCATAAAATGTGAATGGGTGACCCAGTCCTGCCTCAGACAGAATATTTGGCAGCTCCCAGCAAGAACCACAGAGTTTACATAAAAGTAGCTTGTAGCTCTTGTTGCTCAGATTTGCAGAGGCAGAAGGAACATAACATATTACTCCACTGAACAAGCAAAAAACCTTGACTCTGCTGTCACATACAAGAAGGAGTTTGTCTTAGTTACTGGGAACCTGTATAACTATGGACTGGAAGAGTATGAAAAACGAGAAGCTGAAGTCTCTAAATTCTACAAAAGACTCCATGAAATTCTGGCAGTCAACCAGCAAGAAAGCAGGAGAATAATCTCAGACTTTGAAAATCGGAACCAAAGGGTAATGTGATACTTTTGTTTGTTTGATACGTGATTTTTCTACATCATACAGCAGCTTTTAATGGCACTGAAAATGGGGTCAACTCCATTAAAATTAGGAAAATTATTCTGGATTGAAAATGCTGTGATGGTAATCACTGCTTGATCCCTAATGGCAGAATCACAGCGTGGTTGAGGGTGGAAGGGATCTCTGGAAGTCATCTGGTCCTGGTCAAGGAGGACCACCCACAGCAGGCTGCCCAGCACTGTGAATATCTCCAAGAATGAAGACTCCACAGCCTCTCTGGGAAACCCCTTCTAGTGCTCAGTCACTGATATTTCTTTATATGTTTCTTACAACGTAAGTTTATACAAAGAAAAAATGTTTTGTTTGCTAATATAATGTCACTAACATAATGTGAAAAGTTTTTTAATACTTTATGTAGGAAAAAAAGTTGGGGATTGAAATTTCTACCCTTTGAGCAAACTACAACCAGCTAGCACAGCCTTTATCTATACTGGAAATTCAGTGTAGAACAAAATTAATGTGTCATAATGTTATAATCTATAACGGTAAAGGTCCTTCAAGGGTTTACAGAAAAATGTGGCTAAACAGGGTGGAGTTTTTTACTTATTTTTTTCCCATCCAGAAAAGTCACCAATATTTAAGACAATAGAAATGCTCAACGTTTCTTTTAGTTTAAATATTTTTTATAAATTTGATTTATAAGATAGATAGATAGATAAATAGATAGATATTTACTGCTACTCCCCTTCTTTTTGAAGCCTCCAATAGCTCTTCCTTCACTGAAAAATCAGGAAGAAAAGGAAGGAAATTGCAGGGTATTCAGTTTATTTTCAAGTAATTTTCTGCTTCAGTTCATTTTCTCAACAACAGCTCAAAGAACTATAAGCAAAAAAAATTAGATAAAGTTATTTTAATGTATTTCTAGTCTTTTAAAGCAGAAACTCCCTCTTTTCATTCTGCTCAACTACAGCCACCCATTGTGGCTGCTCAGGGCATAGCTTCTAGCTGGATCCCTTTCTAACCATGTATAATAGATGGATCATGATTTTGTTTCCACAAGAAAAAAAAAAAAAAAAAAAAGGGAGTGCTAAAGCCCAGTAAAACTGTCAGCTGAGAGAGCAAGTCCCTGACAGCTGACACTAGCAGAGTCATGAGCCCTGGCTCCTGCTGGAAACCAGGTCACTTTTATTTCAGTGCCTGTCACAGGCTGATGGCTGCTGAGTCACTCTGCTCCCAGGGCCTTGAACCTTGCTGACTCACGCTGGAAATTTGCATCCAGCAGCTCTAGGAGCTGGCAGCACCACCAGAGTCACAGAACTGCAGAATGGTTTGGGTTGGAAGGGACTTTAAAGATCATCTCGTTCCAGCCAGAAGTTTCATGCGAATATTCAGTTAACTTGCACTTGAATTCTCACTGTGTCTTCCTTTTAAAAACCCCTAAACCAGCAAAGCNGGACCTTAAAGATCATCTCGTTCCAGCCAGAAGTTTCATGCGAATATTCAGTTAACTTGCACTTGAATTCTCACTGTGTCTTCCTTTTAAAAACCCCTAAACCAGCAAAGCAAACCCTGCAAAACCTTCAAAAACAAAGAAACAACAACAACAAAACCCGAAGAAACACAGCTGAAGCCAGATTTTACCCCTTCATTTCTGTCTGACCTGTGGATTGGGCTGCAAGGGCATGGAGTGACAAGGGGGAATGGCCTTAAGCTGAAGGAGGGAAGGCTTAGATGGGATATTAGGAAGAAATTAAGTTAGATACTACAAATAAATTCTTCCCTGTGAGGGTGGAGAGGCCTGGCACAGGTTGCCCAGAGAAGCTGTGGCTGCCTCATCCCTGGAAGTGTCCAAGTCCAGGTTGGACAGGGTTTGGAGCAACCTGGGATAGTGGGAGGTGTCCCTGGCCATGGCAGGGGGTGTGACTGGATGAACTTTAAGGTCTTTATCAACCCAAACCATTCTGGAATTCTGTGTTTCTCTAAACAGGACACAGGGGTCAGCATGCCAGTTTTCATATAAATACTAGAGGAGTTGGTATCATAACTGAACACAGTGTTTTAACAGCATTTCCCCATCGTTTAAAATTGCTGGAGGAGTTCAAAAGGCACAGAGGCCCCAGCAGACTGCAGTCTGTGAGCTGTTCTAGGGCTGTTTGTCTGGCTGTAATCCTTTCATGTAAACTTGGGTAACCTGTAAAATCACTGCGCTCTCTGAAGTTGGTTATGGAGGATTAAAGGCCTTGAACTTTGAAATTATTGCTCCCAGAGTGGCAGCTTGAGTGGCTCTGGAGCCTTTTGAGCCTCCTAACTTGTTTACATTAGAGAAGAAGACACCTTGCTCTCCTCTTCCCCCTTTTAACACTGCAAAGTTTGGGTAATCTGCCCCATTTCCAGACACAAGCCTTGGCAGGGGTTTTTAACAGAATTCTTTATTTCACCCCATTCCATTCCCTCTCAGGAGGAATACATTAAACATAATAAAATATATATATTTTTCATCCTTTTTAAAACAATTGATTGTTAACTGATTTTAGACTTGAAAATAACACATTCAGCACAAGAGGACTTTTTTTTTTTTTGATCCAAGAAAACATAAATCTTGTCTGATACAAAAGTGACGTCAATACATAATTCTGAAGGGCAATAAATCCTTGCTGTATGAGGAAGGCAGGCAATGATAGGCATTCCATATTCAGAATACCAAATCCTGGCCCTACTGGAAGTCAGTCAGGATTCTCCTTGGCAGGAAGTGGATCAGGATTTAGGCCTGCGATTCTTTCTCCAAAGCAGTCGTTAATTTCTTCTTCATAGCCAGCAATGTCAAGAATTAAATATTGTTCTTTTTTGCATGAAATTAAGGGGAACCAAAGTTGAAATCATAGAAGAGGCAAAGTCTTCTGCTGAGTGGAGGATGAGGAAGAGTTTCCCAATCCCCCTGCAGCACCAAACCTCAGCACTGTTGACTACCTGCTATGTAAATCCGGAGACTTCCCTGAATCATCACATTTCATTTCAGCTAATCAGCAGCAGGAATTTTTCTCACACATGGGTAACAAGTTAATTAAATAGCGATGGAGTGCTGAACACAGACTGTAAGTAATTCACGTATCTCTGTGTTTAGAGGCTGGATGATCTTTATCAGGCCAGGAGTGGTGATATTGCTGAGTCCAAACGAGCCCAGGGCAAGGAGGACATCCGACAGCTGTGGGATGCACTCATGACCTTGGAAGCTCTGGTATCCAACGACCTGGAGGTGAGATCCAAGCTCACACCTGTGAGACCTCACAGCCAGAACGTGGGGGGTCACTTCTCTGTCACTGCAGCCCTGTGTAGCAGCTCATTCTACAAAGAGAGGGGAACAGGACTTCCACTGAGGAAAATGTTTTGTCCCCATCTTATTCTTTCTCTGCTCAGAGTTGATGAGGGTGAGATCAAGCTCTGGACAAAACACTGTATGTCCTTCACATCTCTGTGATTTCCCACACTTTAGAGACAGGGAGGTCGTGAAATCATTTAACACTGCACAATGCACTGCATAGCATGGTGCATGCATTTGGGATTCTAGAGGTGTCATTCTTTGAAGCTGATCTTTGCTATAAGATTACACACATTCCTGCTTGGCTTGCTGCATTTGCTTGCATAATAGCTGCCTTTTCCTCCCCAGACTTTTCCTCAAAAACTAGGGCAGGGCTGCTGATGTGCATCTTCATCGAAGGAAAAAAAACAATCTGGGTAAAAATGAGCAGGCAGGAGCTGTGGCCTGTGTGCAGCAGTTTACTTTTGTGAGCATGAAGGGCAGAAAGCAGCAGCTCAAAATGGATCCTCACTGCATCAGGACTGTGCCTTTGTAGTGTTTTCTGAGTTGGCCCTCACGTATCTGCAGTCACTGATGGGATGAGCAGGAACATTTCTCCCTGTCTGCCCTGCTGGATTTGCAGGATTCGGGTAGGCATTTAAGTGCAACACTTCACAGATCCTCCATCAGCCATTTCTGAGAGAGGGAATAGGCAGCAGCAATTTTAATTTCTGAGGACTAAACCAAGAGCTGCAGCGAAGCCCAGGCAGGGGTTGTGCTTCTGACAAGAGGCTCTTCATCCAGACAAGGAGCTGCAGCATGGCAGGGTGTGGGAATACAGCCCTCTCCAGGCATTGCTTAGGTGAGGGTGACAAAGGATCCCCTGGCTTACTCCAGGCTCTGGGTAAAGGCAGCATTTGGTTAGCTTCCCTCCAATAAACTCATTCTGATTTTCTGTCCCTGAAGAAGGGAAGAAAATCTTGCAGCACTTTGAAAACACTTTAAATGCTCGAGGCAGTTCGGTTTCTGACTGAGCTAATAACAGCAGTGAGTCCAAATTACAATAAATTGTAGATTCCTCCTAGACTCTCTGACTCCCTGTTATGTTTATGCAAGTTTTCATTGTGATATTTCCTCTTTTCCCCCTCTGTTAAGGAACTGTTACAGGATTTTAAAAGCAGCATTGATGTCATAGCATCAACATTCATTGAAAACATTCAAGGGATATATCCTTTTCACAGTATGTTGGCCTGGACCTCCCAGTCGTGTAACTGCACCTCACCTCTAAATCCAAAAATGAGCCACCAGTATTAAAGCTTTATTTTTTTATTTTAATCAACAGAAGATATCTTTTCCCAGCCTTGAGGAACGGTCATTTAAGGTGCCCAGCTCCTTCATGTGGAGACTCTGGAGAGAACAGAAAGATCAAAATTTTACTGTGCTGAAAGTCTGTCAGATTTAGGCAGCTTTCATTCACCCTGTTGGGAATCTCCCTTTCTTCTCCAAGCAGAGAAGACAACACCCAGGGAAAATCTGGTTAGACTGTTTTCTAGGTACATTCCTGCCATAGCAGTCAATGAAATATCTGGTTGAAATGTCCCTATATGGTGTTCATTTTTGTGTTTTTGATGTCTCCTGAAAAAAAAGTTATATGAGAATGCTGAAGTGCTTCAGTGTCAGGTCACACTGCTTTAAATCTAGAAGTCTGATAGCGTGGTGCAAATTGCACTGCATTCAGAGCTTAGCTTTTAACTAAAGAGGCCTCTTCCAATTTCCCTGGCAAACCTAGGTCCTCTCTCAGTCCTCTGTCATATTTGGCAGTAAGGATGAGACTCAATGTGTGATTAAGAACTGAAAGTGTCTATCTCGATATCCTGACACCACAGCAGCTTCTGGGAGCAGCCAGGCTCATTCCTGCAGAATCCCCCTGTGCAGACACGCAGTTACAGGAGGTCATTTAATCTCCACAGATGAGTGCTGTGCTCAGCTTTCTCCTTAACCACGTTCTGTACGTTTAGCCAGTGCCGGGACCTGGAAAACCAACACCATGAAAAGCTGATGGAGATTACCATCACCATCCTGGAGAAATTGGACCAGTATGAATTCGAAGAGAATTTGCCAGATGATCTTCAAAAGGTGAGGGCACCAAAACAATTCATCTCTGAGAGGGAGTAGGCAAGAAAACGAGGCCACAGCCTCTTCTCTGAAGGGACAGGATTTCCAGTGGGCTCAGTGCTGCCAGAGCCATACCTGAACCACAGCATAACCCCCTTCCTAGAGGGTCCAGCTGCTTGGTTGAACTGTGGTGCCTCTGGACATCTCCACTAACTAGAAGAGGGGGTAACTGCACTGCAGGTTTCCCTGGGCACTGCCAGAGCTGGTGGCAGCAGCCCAGGAGAGGTGCTGAGGAAATCTCTCTCCTGCCTCCAGCACAACTCACTGCTCTGGCTGATTTCCAGGCACTCAGGCAGCATCTTTGCTGCATTCACTTGCAGCTGGTTTTGTTCAGACTCTCCCTGCTCCCTCAGCAGAATCCCAACGCTGCTCTGAATTTCTTGCACCGGGGCTCTGTTTGCCTCAGTGATTTCAAAATCCCTTCCTGGAGCTCCCGAGCCCATGAGCTGATCTGGAGGCAGGACATGACACTTTAAATGGAGCCTTCCACCAAGCCCTCAGTCTTGCTGAGCTAGCAAAGATCCCAGGAGCCTTTCCAAAAGCACCAACTTCATTGCAGGGCTCTACTCAGCAACGCTGCTGCCCTTTTTTGCCTCCATTATTCCTTCATTTAATGGCTGAATTACTTGAATTTGCATTAGCTGTGGTTTTGCTCTGTCCAGATTACCCCAGCCCTCTGTCACTCCAGGTAATCAAGAGCTAACAGACATAAACCAGACCCCAGAGCCCCCGGGGGAGCTCCTGCTTTATGGCCTGTGCAGATGGTGGCGGTTCCGCAACACTGCCATGCACCCATTTTGCTTCCCTGCCATCCATTCCCATGGAGAAGGGAATTCATTTGCCCAACAGCTGCACTTGGCTGCAGGAGGAGAGTCATTAGGGGTTAGCAAAGCCACCCTCTATTTAGATCCACGAGGGAAGTCACTGCTTCCATTAGAAGCTGGGACTCTCCAAAAATGAAGATTTACTGCCAGCGCCAGCAGTGCAGGAATCCCTTCCAAGTGTGATTTTTCCATTTCCAGGCATGCTGGAGCACATACAGCCTTGCTTCAACACCAGCTGCACGGCAGTCCTGCCTGCACAGAACTCCCTGTTCCAGCATGTGGGGCCGAGGGTGCTGCCTCAGTTTCCCCACCTGTATTAGGGATAACGCCCCATTACACCGTAGCGAGGCCAAGGGTAAAGCCCTGGATTCATCCCAATGAGTAGGGATTTGCCAGGTTGAGACAGAGGGCTGATTTCTCCCTCTGAGCACTGCTGTGCTGCTCGTTCATTGTGTGCTCGCCCCCTCCTCTCATCTGGTCAGGTTAGCTCCCAGCTCCTCACGGACAAAGACACCATTGTCGACGCCATCAACACGTCCCACAGCATCCGCCTGCGCAAGATTGATAAGCGGGAGAGCGACATGCTCTGCAACACCTACCAGTGGCAGATCTCAGAGACACAGAGGGTAAGAGACCCTCACACTCAGGGGGATGGGGCACACACAGGTCTGGCCCAAGGGGCAGGGACACTGCGAGGTGAGATGCTCCCGGACCTTTGCTGGAGCCCTCTGTGCTCCAGGGACCTTGGCACGCCTGCAGATTCACCGCTTGGTTTCACTCTGTCCAGGCTTTCCAAACCGAGAGCGACAGAAACCGCGCCACTATCAAAAAGATCTTTTGCTTCATCAGCACTCTGCAGAAGGAGCTGGATAACACAGGGATCCTGAAGCCTAAGGAATAGGGCTGGGCCGCTGCCTCAGCTGGGGCACACAGGACAGCCCCCAGCAGGAACAGCTGCCTCTCTATGCCCAAGCTGTCTGGGACATTTCAGACCAAATGTATATTTCTTCCATCCCACCATAAACTGCAAATAAAAGCTACTTCTCGACTCTGGAAAAGCATCCAAAGCCCTGTCTCTTCCATCACATTGGGACTAAGCCCGTGCAGACAACTCAGACCTGGTCACAAGGGGTTATGGATCAGCTGTGAGCTGATTGAACCAAATCATCGTAGCGTATCATGCCTGAAAGCTTCGGTACCTGCAAGCAGTGGCAGGAACCTGTGAGCCGCTGGCACGAGGCAGCAGCTCGGGAGAGCAGCGCTCTCCATCAAACCACCCCCGAGATAACAGCAGGTTTCCAGCTGAGCAAGCACAAGGCTGGCAGGGGCTCCGTATGCCTGGGAGCCTCATCTTCTCACCCCTTCTCGCAAGCAGCTTTCTGCAGCGTGAGCAGAGCAGCCCCCAGCCAGCAGGAAGGGAAATCAATGGTTCCACGGGAGCTCACGCACCGCCGCTCGCGACAGCCAAGCAAGGAGTCATTAATTCCCCTCCTTGCTCGGTGACAGCCGCTGCCACGCTCGCTTGTGGGCAGCTTCTGAGGAACGGTGCTGGCCAGGGCGGGGCTGCTCCAGGCAGGCAGCAAGGAGAAGGTGGGAAGGTTAAATGAGAGGGTGGCTGTGTCTGCATGCCACATGCGAGCAGGTTGCAGAAACCCCCGTGGCTGGTGCTGCCTGTCAAACACAGATTCAGCTCAATGTGCTCTGTGCTTATGAAGATGGCTGGAGCCCAGGTTTTACCCCTCTTGCTCCAGGACTACACAGTTGTGTCCTTGCTACCTCCTCAGCTGCATGGAAGGGTTCACACAGTAGTTAGTGTCTGCTCTGGTCCATGATTTTTCATGCCTGCAGCCATCCCAGCACCTGCCCAAAACCTGGCAGCTCAGGACCAACCCCATGGTTTGGTGACTAAAACAAAGACACGCAGCTTTTGGTACCTCACAGGGGCGAGTCTTTAATGGAATACAGAGACCCTGGTGTTACAGACACGCACGCCGAGGGATGAACAACAGATGCAGTGGAGTCTGTTTTCAGATTTCCATAACAAGTGTGTGTCAGGAGCTGGCAGCTATGAAGACATGTGGCATATGCTGGGTATGTCTGTGCCTTGCCCTGCCCAGGAAGCTGTTTCTTCCGTGGGAACTCCTCTGATGAGTTACAGACACCAGGAAAGGATGGAGCTGCTGGCTTGGGGATTCAGAGGAAGTTCACCTTGACCTTTTCTCCTTGTGTGCTGCACTGCAGCAGGCAATCCAAGTGAAGAGTTGCCCACAAAACCACACCACACGAAGCTGATCCCAGGAAAAATGGAATGGCAGGAAGGTGGCTACCATCCACTGGGTCAGGCCAGCAATTCCCAGCTGGACATTTTCTTTCTGTGCCCTGCCCAGCTGCCTCAGTCCTGCAACAGCTTGTGTTTTACAGTCGAGCTCTCTGAGCAGAGGTGAACAAAGAGAGTCCCAGCTGCCGTGCGAGCACGCAGCTCACACAGGTCGTAATCATGGGCCCACTCCACGTTGCCCCAGCGCCGAATCTGAAGGAGAGGAGGAACATGGATTATACTCAAAGCACCTCAGCAACTCTCAGCCTCCCTTCTCATGTTTGTGAAGCACAGGTAAACCCCCCAGGGAAATGAGCTGATCCTTGACTGCTGAGGAAGGGATATCTCCACATGAGGATGTGCTTTATCTGTACTGGGGTCTGAGGCAAAGCCTCTTAACAGGAGGATCAAAAGATTCCCAACCTCAGCCACTTTTGGGGCAGGGAGAGCTTGACACCAGGCTAATTTCCAGCAAGCCTGGTATCTTGGTGTCTACCAAAGCCTCCAGGCTGGATAACCCTCAGCAGGAGAAGCCAGCCGCAACTTTACACTTCAGATTAGAGAGGGAGAAAAGCAGCCATCTGGGCTCTGTGAAAAGAAAGTGGCAGCCCTGGGAGCACTCTCGGCTGTTGTGCCCGTGGTGTTGCTCTGCAGCAGCACGCTCCAAATGCTCTCAAGACAGGGAGACTGGTGGAGTGGAACGTCTCCTGCTATAGCAGGCACTTCCCTTGCCAGTTATTTGTGGTGGGGGATGCATTTGTCATGCTGAGATTATTGCTATTTGAATTATAGGGCTGTTTTGTAACATAATTTACCTGGTATTCTTCCTCCAGGCGAGACAGAAGCACGGCTTTCTCGACTGTAATGTGCCTGTCAATCAGGCTCATGGACAGAATCAGCGATTTCAGCTGGGTGATTACAAATTCTATACCTGGAAGGGAATAACCCAAACCAAACAAGATTCGTGGCTGTTTTCTGCAGCATTACAGCAGCATCTTCACACACTCTGAAGAGACAGGCAGGCTGTGGTACCCCCTCAGGGAGCACCAGTGATCCTCCCACCTGCAGCTGGGCACTCAGATCTGTGGTTAACAGCAGGCACAGAGCATTGTGCTGGCCCTGCCACCGCAGTGACAAAGGCCATGCCCTGGACACCACCTCCTTTTATTCTGCCACAACCCTTCCCTGTGCAAAGGGAAGAGATATCCATCCAGGCTCCAGCATTCTGTGTCTTTTGTGGGTTTCACTGCCTGCTGCTCATTCAGGTCTGGAGCAAAGCAAACCTGCCTTCATTTCTTTATCTTTCGGTGTCATTCAGATGATTCAGGCAAGATTAAGTGGGATATAAGGATGAAAAAGTGAGGACAGTGCACAGTGTGGGCACTTTGGAGTACTAAGCCTGATTTCTTTTCCTGGTAACAACAAAGCTAGGGATTAAATCATTAGAAGGTTTGGCATTAAAGAAGTTATTTGTGCTAAGGTGGAGCAAACAGCTCATGGGACAGCATGGTCAGATCCTGAACACCACTGGCACTGAAGAGAATCCCTGCCTGTGAAAAAAGCAGGTCAGGGCCTGGCCTGCAGACTTAAAACATAAACCTCCACACTTGGAGCAGGAGAAAGACATTACAGTCACTCTCCTGCCCTGTGGAGAGGAACCGCCTCCTCACTGGCCCAGCCTGAGCAGAGAGCTCCTGGCCCAGCCATGCTCACCTTGCAAGGCCCACATGTTGTAGGATGCCAGATGGCTGACAAAGGTGTCCTTGGTGCTGGCTGGAATGTTTGGCCCCAGGATGCTGGTCGAGGAGCCAATTGTCACATTGTACCTGGAATGATCACCCAAACCCTTAGCAAAGCCCAGGGAAAAGGCCCAGGGCTCACAGAGCTTGTGGCCCTGGCAGTCACAAGGACCAGAGCTCCTGGGCTCAGCAGGGCAGGGCCTTAAGCAGCCAGGAACCCTTTGAGCTCTCACCTTTCCTCAGCCCAGGCGACCACGGGATCCCATTCATTCTTCTGCAGCTCTGCCAAGGCTGGAGGCTCCTCCACACGATAGCTGGGACATCACAGAACAAAACCACACTGGATGGTCACTCCCAGGCTGGGACACACCTCTGGGAAGGACACTGACCCCACCAGACCCATGGCAAGGGGAACAGGGACCTGCTGTCCACCCAGGCAGCAGTGACGGGGAACAATCCCCCAGCTCTTCTCCAAATTCAGAGCTTTTTTGTTATTCCAGGAAGGACAATTCTATCTTGCTACAAAACAAAGCAGTGAACCAGCCAACTGAAACTGCAGGTAGCCCCAAGCCACAGGCTGAAGTGAGGTTTAGCAGTTAGGGGAGGGTACAAATCCCACTGCAACTCTCTGTGGGGCCACTCCTGCTTCTCCTTGCCCAGAGGTTCAGCTCAGCATTCCCTGCTCCCAGTGTGACCAAAGCCACAAGGGCAGGTGGGGGAAGCCTGTTCCTCTCTCTCCACAGGAACTGTGCAGCTGCCAGTGGAGGCTGGGACAGGAGCCTGGGCATGAACAAGCTTGATCCTACAGCCCACAGGGACTTTAAGGAATGAAGGGCATTTTGGGACTGGCACAAGTAGTCTGAGCTGCCTGCACTGGCACAGGAATACCAGGGACTGGCTGACAGATCCCTACAGGCCTTTCAAAGATGTTTTCTTTTCTTCAAGACCTTCACTTCCTGCTGCTCCCACCCTTGCCCAGCATGGAGGTGTCCAAAACAGAGTTAAACAGAAATCCAGATCCCATTCTCCCTCTTTGGGTGCACAGACTCCAACCAGGTTTACACACACAGGACTGACCTAAACTAATTCAAACCCTCGGGCAAAAACCAGCACAGATCAGAGCTGTGCCACGACTGGGTGAGAGCAGATGTTTTCCCTCACTTTCCCCAACCCTCTTTCTGAAATCCAGCTGGGTTCCCATCTCCTACCAGACTGTGTCTGTCTCCAGGAACTTCACAGCTGCTCGGATCAGCTGCGTTTTGTTTCGCTGTGTGGGATTGTCCAGCGCTGTGTTGCACAGAGTGGTCTGGGGATAAAGGCAGTTGAAACTGCTGTTATTTCAGGCTTGAGAAAGCAGCAGCTTCCATGCTACAATGCCAAGAAGAAGCAGAGGGATTTGTGGCAGGTGAACAAGTGAGGGGTGCAGGGCCACAGAATGGCTCATGTAATAGGTATCTTCTCAAATCTTTCAGAATCCCTGAAAAAGCCCATTAAGCAGCAGGGAAGAAGGGCCATGGACTGCTCCAGAGCTCCTAATTTCCCCCTGCCCCTCGCTATTCCCAATGACACTGTCCAGCCCCTTCTCAAGTTCCCCCAGTGACACAGATTCCCTCTAGACAGCCACCCAGCCAGCCCAGAGAAAGTCCTGACTTTCTGCTCATTAGGAGCAGGACAACCTGCTGCCTCCACATTCTGCATTTGGAGGTCTCAGCATCCCACCCTGCCGTGCTCACCAGGTGCATCGTGTAGAACTTGATGGTGTCTTTCTGGGAATCCCACTCTGTTGCCACTGCAATGGCCAAGGCCTCGCTGGGGACAGTGAAGAGCTTGGCCTGGGGCGTTTTCAGCTTTCGGTGGTCCAGGTTTATTTCAAAGCCTCCTGGGGAATCAGAGTAGAAATCCTGGGGAATCAAAGAGGAGTAGGCACTAAGGAACAACAGACAACCCCACAGCGGGAGCAGATTCAGAGCTGGAGCTGACAGGAGCAGGACTACTCAGGTTTCCCACCATCTCTCGGATACACTTCGTCTTGGAAGCTGTTTCCCACCATGCAGCTTTGCTGTAGATGAAGACAGGGCACAGCAGCTGGTGACAAACGCCACTGACACAGCCTGGCCTATGGGTGCCACGCTGATGTGGTGTGGGGTGATGACACTTCTCCCAGAGATCAGCCCCTCTGTCCCATCCCTGCAGCCATACTCACCCTCCCCCTGCGAGATGCTCACATTCTGGTAGAACCTCTTCCTCTCTAGGGACAGAAACAGAGGGCAAAGAGGATGTTCAGAAGGCAAACAGAGAATGTTCAGCCCCTTCCCCTGTTCCCCAACACAGGTCAGAACAGACAGAGCTTTGGTGGTAGCAGGGTGGCCACAAAAATCCAGCCCTTCATCCACAGTTTCCAAGCTGTGAGCTCCACTCAGCAGGGAAGGGCCAGGAAACTGGTGAGAACCACAGTGTTGCTGTGCACAGCCAGGGAGCAAACCGAACCAGCTACACTCCTGCCAGGCTGGGGGCTCAGCTGCCTCAGAGTGTGGCAGGGCTGGTTTCCCAAGCAGACCTGTCCCACTACTCCTCAGGAGTTTGGCTTCAGGGTCTCCAGATTCTCCAACTACAATCACACTGGACAAATTAATTCCTGAAGGACATTCCTCCCTCCAGCCCAAACATCCCAGTCCGGTACGGGAATATACCTGCCCCACCTACAAGGTGAGCCTGAGGAAACTCCAGGTCTCGTTTTAGGAGCAGCCTCCTCTGCTATCAACTCTCCTACACACACTCCCAACACCTGAGAGCAGGATTACACACATTCCAAAGGCTCACATCCCTCCCACAAGGCAGGAAGAATCCACAAGCCATGCCCTTGACAACAGCAACCTGGCTGTAAATCCCAAACCCATAAATCTGTCTCATGAAGGGCACAGCAAGCAGGTCAGGCTGCAGGTCTGCTATTCCAGGCTAAAAAAAGTACATTCCTGCTGGGGAAATAGAAGGTTTTGCTCAGGCTCGGCCGACCTGCGAGCTTCGGGGCCTCAAAAAGCGCCTCAGGCACAGTTCTAAAAACATATTAAAGTGTGTGTAACCCAGAGGAGGCCCGAGGCTCATCAGTGGCTCCCAAAACTTTGCCATGAGTCACCGCGACTCTGCAGCCTCCCCTCCAACAAAATGAGATTAATTTTATTGTTCTCAAACCTACACGGGTCCAGCGAAGTCTGCAGATGCGATATCTGAACCAGAACATACCTGAACCCACCCGTCTGAGTCCCGTTCCCTCAAAATCTCTAAAACCCAACAAAACACAAAAACAAGCGTAACAAACTAGTTCAGTGAGGGCTCGGTCGTGCTGCCAGTGAACTCTGCCCGCTCCAAACACACATTAACGCCAGGAAAAGGGCGCGGGGGGGAGCCCCGGGATGAGGGTCCCCAGGGAAGGACACCACCCTCCCCAAACGGGGCTGGAGCCGTCCCGGTGCTCCCTCACCTGCCGGCGGGGCATAGGCCCGGCACCCACATGGCCCCACCGGGCCACTCCCGGCAGCTGCAGGAGGCGGTCGGGGGAGCCAGGTGGGCGGGGAGTAGGCCCACCGCAGCCGGCGACAGCCGCGCCACATCGCGACAGACAACACAGCAACCTCGTCCCCACCGCGCTCAGCGCCGCTCGCTGGGCGCCGCCATCTTGCCGGCAGCCGCAACCAATCCGCGCCGCCCGGAGAAAAAACCTACATATCCCAGCAGCGCCAGGCGGCACCGTAACCAATCAACTCCCGTCGCTGCGCCAGCAGCCAATCAGAGCCAGGGAACGCTCTTCATGCACGCGCGCGGGGGCCAATGGGAGCGCGCGGAGGCGCTGCCGGGAGGCCGCGACCCAGCGGCGGCCTCGGCGTGAGGGAGCGGAGCGGAGCGGGCGGCGTCCA
>WEKY01033600.1:439315-457736 GCA_013390045.1 Picathartes gymnocephalus
GTTTGTGAGTTATGGGGGAGCTGAGGCGGGTCCGAGGGAACAGAGAACTGGGGGTTATGGCTGGACTGGAGGTTATGGGGAGCTGGGAGTGGGTCCGGGGGAAGAGGGGACTGAGGGCTATGGGGAGTCTGGGGGTCAGCTGAGCTGCGAGTTATGGGGGGCTGGGAGTCTGAGGGCTGTGGGGGACTCGGAGTTGTGGGGGTCTGGAAGGGGGTCTATGGAAAGAGGTGCCGGTCAGGGCTGTGGGGATGGTTTGTGAAGCTGAGGGGTCTTTGGGGACACAGGAGGCTGGGGCAGGTTGGGGAGTAGGGTGAGCCCTGGGTTTGGGGTGGGGGTGTGTGTGAGGGGCCCTGGGGAGGGCGGGGGCTGCCCTCGTTCCTGCCCTGTGCTGCAGCCCCAGCCACCCCAGAGCTGGGAGAGGTGGGGGACACCTCATGTCTTGCTGGCACAGGGGGCTCCTGGTGTTTGAGTGGTCTAGGGGCTCTGCCAGAGCTGCTGCTGGGGGCTGTAGGCTGTGCTAAATAATAGAAATAAATCTGTAAGCTCCTGGTTTCATGCCCCTGCCTGTTACAAAGTGAGACAACTACCTTCCTTTATTTCTGGTTCAGGTGTAAATTCAAGTGTTTTGCTAAAAGTAAGGCAGTAAAGTACTTTCACACATGTCAACTCTGAGTTAAACGTGTCCTTAAAATTGACAAGAGCAGGGAAAGATAATCTGGTCATTTTGGAGTGCTGAATGTGACCAGGTGTAAGGAGGGGCTGTTTCCAAGAGGGGCTGCTCCCCTGGGATCTCTCCTGAACTGGCTCCCTTCACCCCTTCATTCCTGCACCTGCTCTCCCTCTGCCTTGCTCCTTTAACTCAGGAATTTTTTGGCTGTTTCCCTCAACTCTGACTTTGTGCATGTCCCTGGAAGGTTTGCTCCCAATGCCCAGGGTTCCAAAAGGTGATGGAACAGCTGGGGGCAGCTCTGTGCCTGGCAATGGTTAAGATATTGACCAAGATCCATAAGTGTTTCCTTTTAGGAAGGTTCTCATTTCCAGAATGAGAATCACCAGCAACTTTCTGCCAACCAGCTGTTGGGTTTGTGTCATTGCAGCCACCGAGTACCACCTGGGCCTGCTGAAGGCAAAGCTTGCAAAATACAGAGCTCAGCTGCTGGAACCCTCCAAATCCCCGGCTGCCAAGGGCGAGGGCTTCGATGTGATGAAATCAGGAGATGCCCGGGTGGCACTGATTGGTTTTCCTTCTGTGGGAAAGGTCAGTGAGTGTCTGTGGTCTCTGTGTCTCCACGCTGTGGTTTGCGGTGGCTGCAGAGCAGGTTTGGGATCACAGAACCCTGGGATGGCTTGGGTTGGGAGGCACCTTAAAGCTCATCTTGTGAGACCTCACCCGGAGTTGTGTGCACAGTTCTGGTGTCTCCAGCTCCGTGGAAGTATTGGAGCAAGAGGCCACGAAGTTGGAGAGAGGACTGGAACACCTCCCCTGTGGAGACAGGCTGAGAGAGTTGGGGCTGGAGAAGAGAAGGTTGTGTGGAAACCTCACAGCACCTTCCAGTATCTGAAAAGCTGGAAAGGGATTCCTTGTCAGGAGCTGTAGTGGCAGGAAAAGCGGGAATGGGTTCACACTGAAAGAGGGGAAGTTTAGGTGAGATATATGAAAGAAATTCTTCCCTGTGAGTGTGATGAGGCCCTGTCACTGGGTGCCCAGAGAAGCTGTAGCTGCCCTTGGATCCCTGGAAGTGTCCAAGGCCAGGTTGGATGGGGCTTGGAGCAACCTGGGATAGTGGGAGGTGTCCCTGCCCATGGCAGGGGGTGGAGTGAAATGGGCTTTAAGGCCGCTTCCAACCCAAACCATTCCATGATGCTGTGATCCAGCTGAAAGTTGGAGATGGGGTAACACTCCTTCATTTTGTGTGCTCTGCCCTGTGAAACTTGTTCTTGCCCGAAACTTGTTCTTGCCCAGCCACAGCACTGCTGAGGAAAGGGGGATGTGCAGGATTTACTTCAGCCCCTGTGCCTGAAACAGCCACAACACAACTTCCACAGCCTGAGGAGCACTTCGGTGTTGCTTGTTTTGCTGAGCCTTTTCATTTTCCTGCCTGGTGATGCTGATCTCTTGCATTTCAGTCCACGTTTTTGAGTTTAATGACCTCGACTGCCAGCGAAGCCGCGTCATACGAGTTCACCACGCTGACCTGCATCCCAGGAGTGATAGAAGTACGTGGGATTCTCCTCCCTTTGCATGGAAGTGCTGGCACACCCAGCTGTGTAAATGTGTGTTTGCACCAGCCACACTTGTGCTGCCACTAAGGAACAGAGACATCCCAACTCCAAAGCTGAATTTTGCTTTAAACTTTTGAGTGCTGATGTAGCACTTCCCTGAACTCCATAACTCTTCAGGATTGGCTGCCTGATCAGGATTTTTGTGCTGCTCTTGGGCTGACCAGAGCAATACAGCAATTCTCAACTGAATTTTGTATAACCATTGTCGGTGCCAGTGACCAGCTGGCAGCAAACCTTGACAGATTTATTTTTAATGAAGCTTTACAGAGGCAATCTGTGCTGTGATCACTTTCAAAACAAAATGCAGCTACTCCTGTCCTTGAGGGGTTTTATAAGTAGTGACCTCAGCATCCATCAGTAAAGCAAATGGTAAAGGGCATCAAGCTGAAAAGTGTCCCAAGAGTAGTGAGGAAATCTGGGTCAGGATGGAAAGGGGAGTTAAATAATGAAAGTAACTGTATTGGTGGGAAAAGGAGTTTAATGTAACACATTCAAACACAGCTGTGAGCTGCAACAACAGCTGGAGAGCCATTGCCCTGCAGATCCTAGGAATGAGGGTCTCCTGGGTTTTTTCCTGGTACTATAAGACCTGCAGCACCCCTGAATAGTTTGATCTATCACAGTTAGAGATCTGGCACTTGTTCATTACTGAGTTTTCTCATTAGACCAAGAAAGGAAGGGAAGTTGTTTTTCCTTTCCATTCCCCCAACTTGGGAATATGTGACTGCTGTGCTGCTTCCCTGGTGCTTTGTCCAGCTGCAGTTATGGGATACTTCAGGGGGTCAGGATCTAATGCACAGCTGTGTATGCTGCTGAACACAGCCCATAGCTCTGGAATTTGCCTCAGGACAGAGCCATGAGCTTTGTGTGGAGTTCCCCTACCCTGCCAGTTCCGTCCAGTTCCACTCTCCACAGAATTTGGACCCCCAGCACGTGCTTGGGGCTTTTGGGGCAGCTCAGGTGCACTGCAAAAAGCTTTCAACTTTCCATCCTTCCATTTCCTTTTCAGTACA
The DNA here is from genome assembly GCA_013390045.1 of Picathartes gymnocephalus. NCBI lineage: Eukaryota > Metazoa > Chordata > Aves > Passeriformes > Picathartidae > Picathartes > Picathartes gymnocephalus. The sequence continues at coordinate 442,612 of WEKY01033600.1, forward strand.
AAGGAGCCAATATTCAGCTGCTGGATCTGCCTGGAATCATCGAAGGAGCAGCTCAAGGTTGGCTCATGTCTGTGTTCCTGTGCAGGAGGGATTTGCCCTCAGTAGTGCTCCTGGGTGTCTCAGATATTCACAGGTTTCCTGGGCCAAGAGTTCCAACATTGTCTTTCCAAATTTTTGGTTCCTTGATCCTATGTGAGGCACGATTCCTATCCCTGAGCCCACGTAAGGCTCTATATGTAGCACAGAGATGGTTTTCTGGAGGTGGGAGCCAAAGCAAGCCAGTCACTTCTCACATCCTTGCCTGAGTGTTAAGTGGCTCATCTGTTTTCTGGTACTGAGAAAATCTATAGAAAGATGCTGGAGAGGCAGAGGGGGAATTACAGCTAAACACTAACCTTGTTTGAGTAATTCCCTGAGTTCCTACCAGTCCTCCCATGACTCCTGATTCTGGGAAGAGATGTTGGCTTTGTCTCTCTGTGTTGTCATTGTCCTCATTGGCTGGTGGTGTCTGAAGATAGCTTAGGAAATCAGAGAGTCATAGAACATCTGGGAAGGGACCCACAGGGATCATCCAGTCCAGCTCCTGGCCCTGCACAGGACATCCCAACAATCCCATCCTGTGCCTGGTGTTGTCCAAACGCTCCTGCAGCTCTGCCAGCCTTGGGGCATGGCCATTCCCTGGGGAGCCTGGTCAGTGCCCCAGCACCCTCTCGGGGAAGAGCCTTTTCCTAAAATCCAACCTAACCCTCCCTGACACAGCTCCAGCCATTCCCTTGGGTCACCAGAACCGTGCCTGTATTTCCTAAGGCACCTTCTGGCCTGCTCTCTGGTGAGCTCTCTGTGCTGCCTGGAGCTGCTGCCAGGGCTCTCAGCAGCTTAGTGCAGCCAGAACAGCACTGCAGGATCTTTTGCCTTGCTTTCAAGCTGCTGCACAGGGCAGGAGTCCCCATCTGTCACAGAACTCAGCTGGTTCCTCTTGCTGATGGGCACCCACCTCCTGTCTCCCCAGGGAAGGGCAGAGGCCGGCAGGTGATCGCTGTGGCCAGGACAGCAGATGTTGTTATCATGATGCTGGATGCCACCAAGGGCGAGGTGCAGAGGTGAGTGTGTGCTGGGCACGGGGGGTGGGCCAGGCTCTGGGCTTTAAAACATGCCAGCTCCCTGAGGAATTGTGGACACCCTCCTGGGGAATGAGGAATTAAATTATTGAGTATGAGGTGGGGGTTGTACTCCATGAGAAGCATCCTACTGACAGTGTGGGTGTTCAGCTGAAGGGTCGTTCCTACAGCACAGCTGTTAGAGATGGGAATGTCAAGCTGGATTTCCACCACAGGCTGGCGTTAGGTGGGTTTTAGGTTGTAATGAAAGCTTGTGGCAGGGCTGTATCAACACAAGAGTTGGAAAGGAAAGGTCTGGGTGTCACCTGGCCATGCTCAGCCTCACAAGTGCTGTGTCCCTGCAGGGCCTTGCTGGAGAAAGAACTGGAATCTGTAGGAATCCGGCTGAACAAAAGCAAACCAAATATCTACTTCAAGGTGAGGCTTCCTGAGCTCCTGCAGGCACATCTTGTGTCTACCTCCCTGCTCAAAGCTGAGCTCTCTCTGTGCTGCCCCTCGTGTTAGACAGGCTGAGGGGGCTGTGGGTTTTGCAGAATGTTTTTATGTTGCTTTTTGCCTCCTGCAGCCCAAGAAGGGTGGAGGCATCTCCTTCAACTCCACTGTCACATTGACTCAATGCTCTGAGAAGCTGGTTCAGCTCATCCTCCATGAATACAGTATCCTTTCCTGAAACAGGAGACCCTTAAGCCATCAGCAGCTCATGGTTCAAGTGGTTCCTGCTGTGGGACAGTCTTGGTGTCACTTTGGTGCTGGCTGGTTGGCAACACAAGGGAGCTCAGGCCCTGTGATGTGTTGGGATTTGGGCCTTGACAGTGTCCACCTCAGAAATCTTCAATGCTGAGGTCCTGTTCAGAGAAGATTGTTCCCCTGATGAGTTCATTGATGTGATTGTAGGAAACAGGGTCTACATGCCGTGCCTCTATGTGAGTATCCTGGGCAGCCTGGCTTCTGTCACATCCAGTTGCTCTTTTCTGTGCCAAAGGAAACGTTGGAATTCAAAGAATCATAGAATGGTTTGGGTGGGAAGGGACCCTTAAAGCTCCTCTCATTCCCCACCTGCCACGGGCAGGGACACCTTTTATGAGACCAGGTTGCTCCAAGCCCTGTCCAGCTGGCCTTGGACACTTCCAGGGATCCAGGGACAGCCTGTGGCAGGGCCTCACCACCCTCACAGGGAACAATTTTTTCCCAATATCCCATCTACCCTTGCCCTCTCAATTTAAAGCCATTTCCCCCTTGTCCTATTACTCCACGCCCTTGTTCCTGGCCCCTAAAACAGTAACGATTTGGGGTTTAAGAGGTGGAAAACAGCTCGACAGGGAGTTTTTTATAGGCTTTGAATGTGCAGCTGTGCTGTGTGTGTTCCCTGGGCCCTCTTGTGCCTGGTGCTGCCCTGGAGCAGCAGAGCTTCCAATCCTGGTGCCAGGGCTTTGCTCTCACGTGTGGAGCCTCTGATTCCCCTGCTGCCAGTTCTGTGCTTGGCTTTTCACGTCTGGTCCCTTGTGTGCCAGAGGTCCCTTTAGAGCTCTGTTTGTAGCTGCTGGGGCTGTATGAAATCAAAGACCCTGGAGAACGTGTTCCAAGTCATCCCAAAGGGAGAATTTTAAAAGGCCTAAATTTATATTCAGGCTTCTGAATTTTGATAGTTTGTTTTACTGAGAGTCTTGCCTTAACTTCTGACAGGATCCATATTTCTGTTTCAGATGCTTGAGCTACCTTGTTATTTCTACATGTTGCTCTATTGCCTTTCTGAGGGCCGTGTTGTTTTCCCTTTGGTTTAGGTTTATAACAAGATTGACCAGATATCCATGGAGGAGGTGGATCGTCTTGCTCGGAGGCCCCACAGTGTTGTCATCAGGTAGGAGCTGTCACATTGCCTTTTCGGCTGGTCTGCCTGGTTTGGGGTTTATTTCACATCCCTTTTTCCAGCTTCTCCCAGGGCTGCTGGGGTGAGAAGCAGAGCTGCTTTTCCCAGATTTCCTTCCCCTGGGGAGTCAGGCAGCTTGGCTTCTCCATGCTGTCTGCAGGTCAGAGTCAAGCAATCTGGCTGGTTTCCTTAGAACTGCTGATATATGTTGGGGCTTTGCTCCTTCAAAGCTGTTCACCCTTCTGAAATCATGGAATGGTTCAGGCTGGAAGGGACCCTAAAGCTCATCTCATTCACCCCCTGCCATGGGCAGGGACACCTTCCACTAGACTAGGTTGCTCCAGGCCCCATCCAACCTGGCCTTGAACAATTTCAGGGATGGAGCAGCCAGAGACTCTCTGTGCAACCTGTTCCATAACAGGTACCATAAGGGTTCTTCTCCACCCTTATAGTAAGGAATTTCTTCCTAATATTTAATCTAACTCTGCCCTCCTTCAGTTTAAGGTCATTTCACCTTGTGTTTTTCCTTTCCTTGCCTCATTAAAGACTTTCCCCTCATTCTTCAGCACTTTAATAAAGACATTTCACCTTGTTCTTCTGGATCCCTAAGTCACAACAGCAGTAAACAGATGTTCCTGGTGTTTTGCAGCTGTGGCATGAAGCTGAACCTGGATTACTTGCTGGAGAAGCTCTGGGAATACCTGGCACTCACCTGCATCTACACCAAGAAACGGGGACGTAAGTGACCACGAGCTGAACAGAAGGTTTGAAAGGCACAAATGCTGCTGCTCAAGGAAGGCACACAGGCTGCCAGCAGGGCTGGTGCCTTGGAAATGCTGGAATTACACCCTCCCAAATCATCTTTCAGCTCTTGGGAAATGCTTCCTGCTCTGTCTGATCCTGCCATGTGTGGATCCCACCATGACCTTCCTGCTGTATTTTACAAGAGCTGAATTTCCATAAGTCTTTGCATGATATAGGGGAATAAAGTGTGCAAGTTCACAGCTTTTTTCCTTGTTATGCATGCTGTGATGAACTTTTCAGCCCATCACAACCCAGAAGAAGTTTCCTGTTCCTGCTGGAAGATATTTGGTGATTCCCATGCCCTTGGATGTGCCTTTGATCCTCCTTTTGCTTTATAACCCGCTTGTAGCTTCTCCCAGTGATGAAGGCACATCTATAACTTGCTCTGTTTGGTTGTGAACAGCTGAACTTGGGTGGATGTGAGGAGATCAAGGAATTTTCTCTGAGCTTGTTAAGCTCTGAAATCTCGGGTATTTTGGTTTTCCTTGAGCAGGTGTGTTTTGACTTGGGTGGTTTTGTTTCTCATAAGTCAAGGGTTTGGTGTGCAGTTGGATCAGGTGGGTTGTGAGGAAGCTGCTGACTGTGTGGAGTGGGTAATTGCACTTGTGGGCAGTGGAGAGCTGATTTGATGCTTTCAGGTACAGGATCCCTGTTCTGTCTGGGAGCAGGAAGGAGGAATTTGGGAGTAGTAAGCACAAGGTGATGTGAGGTGGTGTCAGCATTTTAGAACACTCTTGATAGAAATCCAATACATTTTCCTCCCGCTTCTGCTTCTCCACAGAGAGACCAGACTTTACAGATGCCATTATTCTACGGAAAGGGGCCTCTGTGGAACATGTGGTAATTTTTCTGCATCTTTTACATTTCCTTGTGTGCAGAAGGCAGTTCCTCTTGGACCTGCTGTGATTTGTGCTTCATAAAGCTCAGGGCATGTCAGTGTTTGGTTGGGCTTCTGCTTTTGTTGCTTTTACTGATTTTATCTGCCTTGGGTTTCTTTCACAGCTGCTATAAAAGGTTTAAACAATAATTATTTAATGCAGCCCAGTGAAAAAGCACATGTAAGCAATGGAGTGGGGCTTAATGTAGGCTGGTGATTCCTGTGTCTGTTCTGTATTTTTTCAAGTGCTGTTAACTGGTTCCTAAAGTCTTTATTGTAATTTGTGGCATAGACTTGAGTTTCTTTTAACTCCTGGGTATTGAAAAAGTTGTTTGCAACATGGTGGCATCTAAACACTTCAGCTTCTGCCTGTCTGTCTTGCAGTGCCATCGGATTCACAGATCATTAGCCAGCCAGTTCAAATATGCCTTGGTGTGGGTAAGTGTTAGACAGCTACTGGAATCCCTCTCTTCAGGTGTCTCTGACTGGTTTTCTAACCCTTCTCCCCATTTTTTGCTTCAAAGGGAACAAGCACAAAGTACAGCCCTCAAAGAGTGGGCTTAACCCATATGATGGAGCATGAAGATGTCATTCAGATCGTAAAGAAGTAGCTGCTGGTGCCTGGCCTTGTCTTTAATCACTGCAATTGGAACTGACCATGTAAAAACAAAACAAAACACACAAAAAAAAAAAAAAAAAAAAAAAAAAAAAAAAAAAAGGGGGAGGTGTTCCAGAACCAAAAAAAAAAAAAAAAAAAAAAAAAAAAAAAAAAAAAAGAAAAAAAAAAAAAAAGAAAAAGGGAGATGTGTTCCAGAGCCAAGAAAGCTTCTGTGAAGCTCCTTCTCTTGGAGAAAGGCAGAAAAGGAAGTTACTGTGCTTGCAGGTGGGGATGGGGAAGATGGATTTCCATCTTGCAGCATTTCAGGCCAAGTAATGTTTCTTAAAAATGTAAAGGGAGCCAGTTCTAGGACACAGTTTCACATCCAGCAGTGTCCTGCCCCTTGTAAGGTTTGCACATGGATCCATGTGCATTCCCAGCGGGAAGTGTTTGGGTTTGTGTGAACAAATCTGGCCCTGTGCTTTAGGCTGAGAGAACATTGCTGATGCTTTGCTGCTTATCCATTGACTTAATTTAAGCATTGATCTGAAACAGAATCAGAGTCCTCCCTCCCCTGCTCGCTGGACACGTCTCTGCAGCTGAGACAACCCCAATTTTTAACGGTCCCACCTCAATTAACATTAAAACCTGGCACTCTGTGCCTCTCTATAGCCTTGCAGTGGGGTTTGTAGGACATCCTGGTCCAACCGGTACTGAGAGATGAGAATTTTAACTGGTAATGGTTAATTAACCTGGCCAGACTGCAGCGGGGTACAATCCAAGAGCCGTAGTGTGGGGTGAGGATTCTCTTCTGGTGTATCACTCATCAAGGAGCTGCCTTGGAAGCTTCCTCCTTTGTTGGGCAGGAGTTGTCCTGCCCTTTAATCCCCAGCCTGGGGTTTTCCTCAGCCACACCCCTAAATTCCAGTTGAAGCTCTTTGGAGCTCAAGGTACCACCCCATGCCATGAGTTTTACCCCAGCCATATTAAACATTGCTTGTCTGGATATTGCTCATCAGAAATCTGGGATTTTTGTAATCGTGCTTTTCCATTGAATACTGTTGCTAAACAATTCAGAGTGCCTGATAGAGGACAGCTCTTGCCTTCTGGGATTGAGAGCTGCCAATAGCTTTTATTTTCTTTCATTGGAAAGGGGTTCGGTCTGATGTGGATGCAGAACTGTGAGGACAGGTGTGACACCTGTCTGAGCAGGCTTCCTCCCCTCCTCCCCACTCCTCCCCACCCCTCACAACCTGATTGAGCAGAAATGGAAGGATTATTTTATTTGAGAAAATAAAAAGTTGTTATTTCATGTGAATGGTGAGTAGATGGCTTGGTGTGTTTCCTAACTCTCTTTTTTACCTTTGGCTACCTGAGGAATCCTGGATGCTGTCACAGGAGACTTAGGGGGCAATGGAAGGTGAAGTGGCTGCAAGAGACTGGTGATGGGAGATGAATAGATACTATACACAGTGCCCAAGCTAAGAAGGTGACTTTGAACTCTGTAAGTTCCCTTCCCTATTCCTGGCTTTGTTCACAGCTGGAGTACAGAGAAAATCCTGACCACGGAGGCAGGGAGTGGAGAACAAGCTCCAAATTATCCACATTATCCCTGTCTGGCAGTGGAGAGCTGGCCCTTCCCGGTGTGAGCAGGGTGGGATGCTGTTCCAGCACATTAACTCACCCTTCCCATTTCCCGTGAAGGTCGCACAGGCAGAGTTGCCCTCACAAAGACTAATTTTGGTTTCCTTTTGTCACTGAGTTTCTGACTTTTCCATCCAAATCCTGCAGTCTGCCAAGCCTTGGCATGGAGCCGGGCAATCAGAATTGCTGACAGGGCTTCATCCTGAGCCCAGGTAGTGCTGGGAGCCATGGGGTGCTTGGTGTGAGGCTGAAATACACAGTGTTACCTGCTAAAACCTGTCCTTGAATAGCTGGTGCTACCTCAGTGTGGGTTTCAAATTGATTTTGGCATAGCATTGTTAAAACCCCCTCTGCCTAATTAGCTTCATTTAGGAAAATGGGCATTTTATCCTGTTCAAAATTAACAGATACATGATTAAAATTGGAATGGGGATGAAGTAAAAATAGTTAAGCTAGAAGAAGCCAACTTCTTTTTTTTTTCAGAGAGAGTAGCTTTTTTGGCAGCAAGTTTATAGCTGCATTTGAAAATGCACCATTTAATTGCAGTATTCCTTCTTCCAGGCCTTTCCCTAATTGTTCTGCACTGATGTTAAAAGCAGCAAACATTGCAGTTCGTGCTGGAGTGAGTTTGCCTCCAAGAGATGTCCAAGTCCTGAAAATACAAGATCCAGAGGGCGAGGGGGAGATCTACTGCAGCGTTAGGGTTGTACTGGAACCTCCTGAGGTTTATGGAATTTGCAGCATTTCAGTATTTAACGGAGCTTATAAAAAAGGTGGAGAGGCACTTTTCACAAGGGCAGGCACTGACAGGAAAAGTGGGAATGGTTTTAAACTGAAAGAGGAGATACAGATAAGATATTAGGAGGAAATTCTTCCCTGTGAGGCCCTGGCACAGGCTTCCCAGAGAAGCTGTGGCTGCCCCTGGATCCCTGGAAGTGTTTGGAGCAATCTGGTCCCGTGGAAGGTGTCCCTGCCCATGGCAAGGAGTGGAATAAGATGAGCTTTGAGCTCCTTTCCAACCCAAACCATTTTGGGATTTTATGCATTGACCAGAACCCAGAAGGGAAATGTGATCAGAGTCTCCTTGCTGTGTGTTGGGAGAAGAGCTCTCCAGGAGGAAGGGTGGAGGCAGGAGCTGTGGATTTGCCCCCAAAAGAGCAGCACCCTGGATTCCTCTGCTGTAGGAGGAAAGCTGTGGCTGGCTGACGCTCAGAGAAAGCCGCCCTCAGCAGCCCTGCTGGTGCTCTGTGCTCCTGCCATTCCCCTGCTCTGCCAGCCGCCTCCAGGCTCATTCATACAGGTCCCAGAAGGCTGTGCTCATCCTGCACCATCCCCGAGGCCATTCCCCTGCCTCAGCACAGCCATGCAGCGCTCCAGGTGTGGAGCAGGGAGGATCAGCTTCGCCACAACCCATCAGCCACCCTCCATCTAGCGCTGGAACCAGCGACGGCTCGAGGCGTGCTCTGTTTAAAATGCCTATTCCAGGCAATCAAGCAGGTTTGATTGGCTGAACACTCCTCTTATAATTTAATTTAGTCAGGAATCGTTTGCAAGGTAATAAAACGCGACTCTGCCTCCATATACATTCATTTAATTCAATGAGAGACGGTTGCTGCGGCGGGCTCGCCTCAGCCAGCTCCCCTCACCCCATCACGGTGACATCTCAAAGTGCTGCTCAGGGCCGTATATAAGAGTCACGATCCGCAGTGACAGCTTAATTGTCTCAAATGCTGACAAGGGTCACCCCAACCAGCCATCGCGAGTGGCACGGAGCCGGCTGGGGAGGCTGCGGAGAGGAGGATTTATGGCTGGCAAATAGTTTTGAATTCCTCTGGTTGCGCCTGCTAAATGATGAACCTGCCCCGAGGGGATTGGGGCTATTGATTGTAATTTGCAGTTAAGCCCTCGCGTTCTGAGGAATCAGCATAATAAATACCCACCGCATTACGGCTGGGACGTGCCTGCCTGGAGGAGAAGGAAGCGGAGGTTTTCCTGGCTCGGGTGCTGCAGCAGGATGCTCTCTCTGCCCTGCATTTGGCAGAGCCACAGGCTCCATCACTGCAGGAAAATGGTCCCCAGTTTGGTGGGATGCAGGAGCCCAGTGCTGAAAGGGGGAGAATGGAGTGTTGTGAAGGGAGGTGGAGTGTCCTGCTCGTCCAGGGAGGAGAGGATGCTCTGGTGTTGTTGGGATGATGGGTGTGGAGATCCCTGCCAGAAGCTCTGCAGCTGGTTGGTCGCAGCCCAGCTTTGGAGAGGGGTGTGAGGGGGTGCATTTGTTCCTCCCTCCCTCGTACTGTGATTTGTTCTGAATTTCCATTGGTTTGGGGGCCCGAATGGGTCAGGGCCATTTTCCAGTTCTTCACATCTGGGCTACACCGAGGCTCATCTACATCATGGGAGGGATACGGGACAGTCCAGCTGTGTCACCAGGGGTGCAAGGGACAGGGACCACGGGAGGAGGGGACCCCCCCCCCCCNCCCCCCCCCCCCCAGCCACTCCCTCCCTGCTGCTCCCCAGCTCTGTGAGGGAAGATCAGCTCCCATCCCTCTGCTCATGAGTGGAGATGAGAATAATAGCAGTCATCAAATATGCATCGGGTCCCTCCGCGCAGCAGCGATGGTCCCGCAGCTGCCAGAGGAGGGATGGTCCCTGCGGGGAGCAGAGCCGGGAGCACCGAGCCAGCCCCACGCCATGGAGGGCAACTGCGTGCCCCAGGTGAGTGGCTGTGGGTGCCCCAGCTGGGTGGCACCTCCCTTGGGCTCGCAGGTGCCGCGGTGGCTTGGCCAGGAAGGGACCTTTGTGTGCAATGCTGGCTTTTAAGCGAATGCTGCAGTTCAGGTTCTCCCTGTCAATGTGTGTGGTGTCCCCTCGCCCCTGCCAGTCCCTGCCTGTCCCTGCCTGTCTGCTTGCTGTGTTATCTCACCTTCTGCCTTCCCGCCTTCTCCACAGCCCCACATTCTCACTGCCTGCCAGAGCAGCCTCCCGCAAACACCCCCTCCTTCCCAGGAACCCTCTGCCCCATGTTTCCTACCACCCTTCCCCACATTCTTTTTACCTTGGGGCTGTTTTGCCCCAGGAAAGCTGCTGGGCTTGGCTCTGGGACTGAGGTGATGGCACAAGGCTGTGACCTGGCTCCAGGACTGCCAGCCAGCATATTCCTGGGTGCACGCCAGCATCGTGCCCAGCTGGTCTATGCTTCCAGCTTCTGCTGTGGCCTATCTCCTCCCATAACACCTCCCTTGTGGGGAGCAGGCAGCAGCTGGCAGGCAGGGGTTGCCATGCATTGCTCATGTGCTGGGTCCCTATCCTCATTTTGGAGGCAGGAAGTGGAGGGGGTAGAAATTAGCCAGGCCAGGAGGGTGATGAGTGCTTGGGGGAGCAAGGAAAGACCCCACCGTGCCTCGGGGCCTTGGAGGGCTCTGCCATTTTCACATTGCTGAAAGTGCTCCCAGCATCCCTGGAGCTGTGACTGGAGTGACAAGAGCTGTGGCTGGGCTTCCTCACCTGCTCACAGGTGTTTGAAAGTGGATGTGCAATGATGCAGAACTGAAGACAGGGAAGGGGATGTGGTGAGAGGTGCTGCCGGAGCCAGGAGGTGCCTGAGCTGGCTCCACGATGCCAGAGCTCCCGGGAGGCACGGCAGCTCCGGGGCCGGCGTGGTGTGGTGTGGTGGCACGGAGCCCTGCTCCGGCTGTAACTGGAAACACGCTGTAAGCGGACCTGGGGCCGGCTGGTGACCGCAGACCTGCCTGGAGACGTGGAGCTGCTGCCCCTGGAGCTCTGCCCGCCGATGCCGGCACTCCAAAGGTACCGTCCTGGGCAGCCGCGCGTCCTGTCGGGCTGGGGCGGGTGAACCCCCGAGGCCAAAGTCTTCATCCCCTCCCTGCATCCAGCCATGGCACAGCCGCACGCTGCAGCTGTGGGACCGGGGCTGTCCCGGGCCGTGTCCCGGGGGTGAGGCGGCTTTCCCTGCCTCACCCACGTGGCTGGAGCCATTCAGGACTGACCTGACCAAAGGATGCTCTGGGTATCTTCTACCAGAGCCTTGGTAGCCATTGTCACTGCAGGCATTGTCACTGCCAGGTTTTGCGCCCAGGGTCCCTCCTGTGCCCTGCTGCTGGATGCAGCCATGCCCAGACACCCTGGGAACAGCCACCAAGTGTGGGTGCCTCTCTGACCCCCTGCATTTGCTTCCATCCCACTGCATCTGGGCACAAAAGCCTCTTGCCCACCTCTGCCATGCCAAAGGCAGCTGAATCCTACGCCCAGGATGAAGAACATGGGGAGGTGTTTTTGGGGTCTGGCGTGGAGGCTGAGACCATGGAAGGCAGCATCTGGGGTGAAGACCCTCTCTCTCCCTTTATTCCCCCTCTCGGAGAGCCCTTGTTGTGGGCAGGGAGGCACCACGGGCACAGCCATGGCAACAGCACAGGAGCTGTGCCAGCGCCCAGGGCACCAAGAGCACTGCCAGGCCTGCTGCCCTGCCTGGGGGAACAGAGGTAGGGACAATGGAGGGCAGTGGGGTGGTGGCAAGGACTGCACGAGTGCTGGGATGCAGGGAGTGACCTGCACCAGCTTTTCACCAGCTGGGTACCCCTTTGCTTTCTGGCAGCAGAGAAGGAAGGGCTGTGTCCGTGACCGAGGTGGTTCCCTGCCACATCGTGGTGCCCAGGCTGTGTGTGCCCATGCCGGGAGGAGAGGTGGGTGGTGGTGTGGGGCAGGCGCCTGTGCCCCTGGCAGAGCAGGCTCTGCCAGCCCCATGTGGCTCAGTGGCCATGGCAGACCTGTGCATGGGCTGTGACAGTGCCGGGTAGGGCTCCTGCTGATCCTGTGTTTGTCATAGACTCTCTCCTGATACCTGCCAGGTCCCTCTCATCCCACTCTGTCCCTCTGCCCACCCTGCACTCCAGGGCTGCCTCCATCTGTGCAGACCAGGGTGTCTCTCTCCCAGAAATTAATGCAGGAAGTAGGCAAAGCCATGGGATCATGGTGGATGGCCCTCCACTGTAGATATGGCACAGAGGGAAAAGGCTGGGGAGAACACAGTGCCAGGAGGTGCCAGATCGCTTTCCTGATCCTGAGGGAGACCAACGGGTTCAGTCCAGCAACTGCTGCTGGTTCTTTGTCTCTGCCAGCTGCTGCACAGCTGGATGCTTCTGCCTCCCCCAACATATCCCCCGTAAGGGGGTGCAGCCCCCTGCCCACACCAGCCCCACTGCTGCCTGCAGCTGATCCGTGTGGGACAGCGAGTTCCCACCACTGCTGCTTAAACTTTGATGAGCTGCAGCTGCAGGAATCCAGGCCTGGCATTAACATTTGATGTGGTCACCCCACGCCTGGGCACGTGTGTGCTCAAACACGCTGCTGGCGCTGCCGCGGGTCACACGTGTGGCACACACAACCCACCTTGCCAGCTGCATGTGGGCACGTGTGGCACCCTGCACGTACCTGCCACCTGGCATGGCATGAGGAGTGCCCCTGCGGGCTCTGGGCTCCTCAGATCTTCCCAGCAGTTGTGGGATTTGGTTTGGTGTTGGGTCGCTCCCCCTGGGTGCGTTCCCACTGCTGCCTTGGGCTCTGCAGAATTGTCACCTCTCTCTTGGTGCCGCCGTTTGGCTTCACGGATCCCTGGGCTTCATCCGTCTCCGTGCGGACTGAAGCAAGAGGCTGATTCCCCAGGGAGGGGCAAAGGAAGCCCCGAGGCGTGGCGAGGTGACAGGGTCCGGTTTTGGGGTAACGGTGCTGTCCCCGGCAGCATCCCCCTGGGAGGATGCTCCCAGCAGCAAGGGCCCTTCCCTGCTCCTTCGGAAAAGTCTCAGGGCTGGCATGGTGCATCCCTTACATTATTGATGCTGCCGCGAGCCCGGCGGTTGGGTTACAGCCGGAGCCCAGCCACCGGCACCGCGCTGCCGACTCGCGGGGTGCGTGGGAGGCAGGAGCAGCTCCGCCGGGCTGCCCCGGGGCCGTGTCCCGCCGCCCCAGCGCCATGCCAAGCGGGCGGCCACCGGGAGCCACGCACGGGCATGTGCCTCGCCAAACCTGGGCACAGGTAAATACCCAGCCGGGGCAGGCGGCGGGGTCGGGAGCCGGCCGCTGTGCCGGGAGCAGGCTCCTGCCGGCGCAGGGCATCACATCCCAGGGCCCCGCTGGGGCCGGAGCATGAGCGCCCGCCACTGCCAGGATGGTCGGCAAGAAGGGGGAGCCCAAAGGGAAGGGGGGCAAAGGGAAAGGGAAGGATGGCAAGAAGGGCAAGAAGGAGGATCCCAACGAGTCAGAGGATGCCTCGGATGCGGAGCTGCTGAAGGCAGAGGAGAGCGAGGAGACGGAGGTGGTGGAGGAGGAAAAGGAGGAAAGGGAGGAAAAGGAGAAAGATGAGGAGGAAGTGGCTGCAGAGGAGCCCAAGAAGGGGAAGGGGAAGGACAAGAAGGGGTTGCCCAAGGCAGGAGTGGCAAAGAAGCTGGGCCGTGGGAAGAAGGAGAAGCAGGAGACGGAGGAAGAGGAGGGTGAGAGCAATGCTGCAACAGCCAAGAAGAACATAAAGGGCACCTCCAAGCTGGTGATAGGGCTGGCAACCGACAAGAAGAAGAAAGGAGCCAAGGGTGCAGAGGCCAAGGGCCAGCCCAAAGAATCTGTGGAAGCCAGCCCAGCCGAGGAAGAGGCGGCAGCGCCGCCGAAGGCCCGGGCAAAGCGGAGCCTCCGCAGCACCTCGAAGCTCTTCCTGGGCTTCAAGAACCTGGGGTTGCGTCGGCCCAAGAAGGGCCAGTTCAAGAACACATCCCGCTTCTTCTGGGGGCTGCATAAGCACAGCACCAAGAAGAGGAAGAAAAAGAAGAACAAGGCAGTGCTCAAATCCACCTCCAACCTGATGATGCGCTTCAAGCGCGTGGGCAAGAAGAGGAAGGAGGAGGCGGCCAAGAAGGAGGCACCATCGAAGCCATCCTTCCTGCTGCTGCGGCGGGGCGGGCAGTCCCCCGAGGACGGCGCTTCGCTCTTCCGCCGTCGCCCGGAAAGGAAATTCAAGCCACGGGCGCAGGTGCTGAGCAAGGCGGCCGCGGCCACGGGCTGGCTGGCCAGGAAGGTGCTCTCCCGGCGCGGGCGGCTGGTGGGGGGCAGCCGGGCGACTGACACGGCCTGGCTGTCCCGTATCGGTGCCAAGAAGCTGCCGTTCCCCGCGGAAGATGAGATCCTCAGGCACCGGGCCAACATGAAGCGGATCCCTGGCAGCTTCGGGCTGTCGGCGCCCGGCAGTTCGAGGCAAGGCAGCATGTTGAGGCGGCCATCCCGGCGGCGCTCCCAGCGTGCGGCCGCGGAGCCGCCGGTGCCGCGCTATGGCTGGGCCGAGGAGGAGAGCGGAGCCTACAGCCACCGGCGAGGCTATGCCAAGGAGGATGGAGCCTACGGCTCCCGCCGTGGCTATGCCAGGAAAGAAGATGGAGCCCATGGGCCCTGGCACACTCACCCGAAGGAGGAAGATGGAGCGTACGGCCCCCACCGTGGCTACGCTGAGGAGGATGGAGCCTACGGCCCGTGGCACGGCTACAGCGAGGAGGAGGATGGAGCTTATGGCCCCCGGCACAACTACTCCGAGGAGGAGGAAGGCTACATGCAGAGCCCAGCCTACCCAGCAGGGTACGGCTTTGAGGATGCGGTGCCGAGCCCCTACTCTGACTACCCTGGCTATGAGACAGAGGAGGAGTATGACTACTACGGGGGATTTTGGGAGGACGGTGACCAGCCAGGGCACGCCTACGGCTACTCAGAGCTCGAGGATGAGGGACCATTTGGTGGTGGGTCTCCCCTCAGCCTCTACGACCCATATAGCAGCGACCCGGAGTACGGTGAGGAGGCAGCGGGGCCCTTCGGCTACAGAGGGGACCCCTACGAGGGCTTTGGAGAGCCCTTTGCCGGGGGGTACCCTGGGGGCGAGTACCCCGAACATCGCATCCAGTACAGCGAGGGCGGGTGGGCGCCGCATGCCCAATCCTCTTGCAACCCCTATGCCCTGGGCCTGGAGGAGATCGCTGAGGGAGAGGAGCCCGAGGAGTGGGAAGAAGAGGAGGAAGAGGAGAAGGAGTATCCCTTTTCTATGCTGAGCGCCTCCTCGCTCCGGGGCATGCGGGAGACACTCTCCTCCAAGCTCTCCCTCAACAGGAAATTCAGGCTCTTCCCCCGGCCCCAAGTGAAGCTTTTCGGCAGGGACCGCCTGGATGTCCCCCT